>JBAMBL010002708.1:0-129732 GCA_037043405.1 Drosophila subquinaria
TACATATATGTACAGTGTACATTGTACACATTCGTAGTACGTATTCAAATGATTATTCACATGGGAATTAAATTGAGCTTATTACCAGTACACTCGTCGACGAATGTGCTTCGGATTTTACAGTGTATAATTCAATTGATGATGCGCATGTGTATTTAATTGGATTTTACATCGATTTCAATGCGTTAAGGTCTTATTTTCACCTCAAATGTACAGAAATTCTTTCTCGTATTTTCGAGACTAGCTAGTGATCGAGGTGAATAATGTTTGATGGGTAAAAATGATGTTGAATAATGAAAAAAATTACGAATTGAATAATAAAGTAAAGTTTGAATTTTCTGATCAACTGATAAAAATATTTCAACTAGAATTAGTCGATCAATTAATAACTACTTATAATTGTTCATAATTGTAACGTAGTCTCGGTATAAATATTTACTAATATATTTAATATTCAAAAACTAATATATATATTTTTTTATATTGATTTAAAAAGAAAAATGGAAAAAATTATCGAAAATACAAGTAAGAGTAGCAGAAAAAATATTAAAGTATATCAAATATTCTCAACATCATATTTTCGAACAAAATTTGAAAAAGGTACAGTGTCCCATCGTAATAAAAATGGGAATTCATAAATTTTAATACTATGTTATAATTATTTTAAGCACTCGCGGTTATTAAATGTTATCAATAGTTTAGATAAATCGTACAAAAATGTATAGAAAATAGCTTAAAGTCAAAGTTTTGCACCTTAAAGGCAAATTTTCCAAAATGAAAATCAATGAAATGATTGACAGTCAGTTTTTCATTTAGATTTGAAATGTATCTTGCGACTGACCAATTATAAATTTAAGTTTAAAGCTCATTTGCCACCTCGGGGTATGTACTTTCTGATGTTGCTGAAACACGTTCATCACTTTTTATTATTATACATCTGATTTTTTAAAGTCCCATCTCAATATTTATGTAAAACACAAATGAAATAAGATGTTTAGTTGGATTCCCAGTCTTCAAAGTGGAGTAAACTACTTGTCGAATGCCCTTGGGGGAATAAAAGCCCCGACATAATGTAATCATTCAATAAGAGTCTCCTCACGGCAGAGATAATTGTATTTGATATTTAACTGCAATAAATATTGTTAATTTGACCAGTAACTGTGTGTTGGGTCAAGCGAATCATTCAGAGCACAACGCGCCGTCAATAACAATGGAGTTTTTTTTTTGTGTGGGGGCTGTAACATAATGGGAGGGGAAACTCTTGCCTGTGGGCGTCAGCAAAATGTGTCTTATTGGTAAGACGGTGCCTAGGCCAAGGTCTAAGGCGAACACCGAACACCGAACGCCGACGCATATAAGATTAATATTATATCAAAGGTCGGGCCAAGTGCCTGGTGAATGGTGAATGGTGCCTGGTGCCTGGAGGAGATGCCCACGCAACGTTGGTGTCTCCACGCTGACTTCTCTCCTCTGCCTCCCACTTTATCTTTTTCTTTTTCTTTGTATGTGCTTCTGTGTCTATGTATCTGTTTGTCTGTCTGTCTGTCTGTCCTTCTTCGCTACTGTCAGCTGCAGTATGTACTCGTACTTTGTAATTTATGATGGCAAACGTTGAGTGTTTTATGTGTACATCATCAAACTTATACATGAGTCCTGCCCAAGATATTTACTCTGATGCGACAACACGTGCCAGCCTCGAGAACTTCAATAAAAATTCATAAATTATTGTTTATGCGTATTGAATTAAGCGACACACCCACACACTCACACACTCACACACACATTCACACACATACTCAGCCCCTAATGTGTTTGTGGCAAGTTAGCTGTGATTTGAAATTTATGCAAAAAATGTTTCAAGTCGTTGGAAAACTTTCGCTGTCAATAAAATTGAAATTTCCTAGCCACGCCCACCAAATGCCAACCGAATGGCATTAAACAATGGACGATATTTGTTATTTATTGAGATTTGTTTACATTACTGTATTCGGAATCTGGAATGCCACGCCGCAGATCTTCCTTCCACTTCTTCCCCCTTTCCACTCGGGCACTTTACATATTTCTCACACTTTCTTTTGTGTTTTGCCAGCATTTTAATATGTGTTTACTACGATGCCTATGTCAGCTGTGTGTGGGCGTGGCATGTCAACAAGTAGAAACAGGGAAGTTGCCTTTCCTTGCCTTTCGTTTCCTTTTTAGTATGCGGCAAAACGACCTGAACAGCGACATGAAACTTTCAGGCCTTCGCCGAATTTGCCTCCAGCTACAATTAACGAACGACAGGACAATTCTATGTCATCGAATGTTGTTTGTTCAATTGGCAGCTATTGTATGATTGGAAATGAACTAACCAAATTCAAGCTAAATAGACTCCAAAAAATGATATAAAATAATTTAAAGGAATTACAAAAATTAAACGGTTTTGCTGATATTGACGTATTTATACAGACAAACAGACAGACAAACAGATAGACAAGCAGACGGACAAGACTAAATCGACCATTCGAGAATATTTGTATATACTTTACAGAGTTTTCTAAGATATTCTATGTTCATTTCAACCTAAGATCCATTTTAAAACTTTGAATTGGAATGTCAACTTCAACTCTTTTAAAAAATTTTATTAAAATATTATATATTAAATTAAAAAATTATATTATATTAAAATATTATATTGAATTTAAATATTATAATTTTAATTATATTAAAATATAAAAATTAATTTTATTATATTCAAATATTTTTTGAATCAGTTTCGCAGCATTTCCAAGCCATAAACAATGCTGAGATATAAGCCTTTAAAAGGACTGAGATAAGCGGAAGGCCTAAAGGAAGTTCTATTTCATTTCTATTATCAGATGGGCGTGCGTACAACGCGGCGTATGAGTTACGTGCGCTGTCCATGGAGTTGTTTTGTGGCACATACATGTCAGATACAAGCAGAAACAACATTAACAACAGACAGTAAAGCATACAAAAACTCACACACACACACACACACACAAACTATTCATGTAGGCGTGTCACTTAATTTAGGTCGCTTTTTGTTGGTTTTATATACTATATGTATCTATGTATGTATGTTTGGTATATCTACCTGCATTGGAAATATATATGTTTTATGTTCTTGCTGCTGCTGTTTTTGTTCTTCTTTGTTTTTTGGGGATAAACAGCGGCAAGTATTTAAAGTTCATAAGCCGTAGAAATCCCTTGCAAAATTAATTAAAAATACGACAAAAACAAAATCCAGCCAAAGGAGCATTTAAAATGTTGTTATTGTTGTTGTTGTTGCTGTTGTGATTGACTTGATGAAGGACAACAAGGACGAGGATGTTAGCTAATGCCTAAGCGGCAGCTTATGCGACGCATTAATTAACTTAATTCACGAAAAAAAAAATATATATATTAAATTGAGTCCCAAAACGAGAGACAAAAACAAAATGACAGAAAAATTACATAAATAATTAAATACAATAAATATGCGCATCAAATTCAGTTAAGGGCCGTTAGCTGGAAAGGGAAGGAGCGAATCCATTCAAAACACTCCGACAGAAGCCTGACCCGAATGGGCGGATGGGGCTAAATGAAGACATTAACCCAACGAACACACACAGAGATATTCACATGATAAGTCCCTTTTCAGGACGTCTTCCTGGCAGTGTTCTGGCATTCCCATAAGGCCATAAGCTAATGACACAGACCACGCATATTTATGTATTGGGTTTTTATCTCCCCCCCCCCCCCCCCTCGAATACTTATTAATTTTATGGAAATCCATCAAAAGATTTTTGCCTGACATTTGCAGACTTTTGGGCAAAACTGTTACCAGTTTTCCGCTATTTTGGACAACAAAAAATAATCATAATCTCTGCGCCATTAGCCAAGTTTTAGAAAACGGAAATTGGAAAATAATTGACAAGCCTGTCAACTAATGTATTGGGAAAAGTTTTGCTTTTGCCTGGCTTTGACATTCATAATTATATGACTATAATATACCCAATAAAAATGGAGTTAGTTGTTGCAACTTTGTCAAACTTATCTAAAGTTTCGAAGGCTTTTTAAGAAAAAAGATTTGTTAACAAAAAACTAATTGGTAATCAATCTATAAGCAATATATTAGGACCCTGTTTAAATTTTAAAGCCCAATTTACACGATCGGTTTCCGACCGACACTTTACGTTAATAAATCGTCGGTCTCGTGTGAACACGCAAAATTTTAGAGCGTCGGTTTGTCATCGAAGCGAACATAATACGTAAAAATTGAATTTTTTGGTATTTTTTGGTGCATTTTTTTGGCAACATTTTCCATCGGTCAAAAAGTGTCGGTCGGAAACCGATCGTGTAAATTGGGCTTAACAGAAAATATGTTGAAATAATTCAAAAGAATATTAAATATTTGAAAGCATTTATAAAAATAAAAATTCAAAAATATATGTCTTATCATATAAGAATTATAAATTAAGCAACTATTTTCAATTAAAGTATTTACACATTTTTAATTAAAATATTCGTCTTATAAATTCTTAAATAATTTCCGCAATATTTCTAAAGACTCATATGTAGGCTAAAAATCCTGTTGACAAATTTGAAGTAAAAATGAAAGCCCTAAAAATGAAGAGAAAATCAGAACAAAGTTGTCATGCATTTAACATGGCATTTTGACCTTGTCCCTGTCGTATCCTGGGGCTTCCATGGCTCCAAATATTTGAGCTAAGGACCGGAACACGGAGCTGGTTTTTTATTTTATTTTTTTGGGGATGGAGAAGTTTCCGGCTTATAATAGTCGCTAAACTGCTGCGAGTAGCGGCGCAGAGAAACCCGAAAGATTAGGGAAATCTGCATGCATAATGGGATACTTAAACGCACACACCATCTTTTTTTTATTATGATTTTTTTATACACATAAATGTAGGTATATGCATGTGAGTGTATGAGTATATATAGAGACATATATATAATTTCTGTTGCTGCCTGACTGGCGCCCATTGGCAGACGCATAATTTATTGCTTCGTTTAATTTTTTGACAAGCCCAAGCAGAGGATGAAGGGTTGCCCAGACCCAGACTCAGCCCTCTCGATCCCAGTCCCAATCCCAATCCCAATCCCCACCGCCAACCCAGAAATTAAGTGAGCGAACGGCAGCAGACAGAGTTCTGGTCGCATGCAACAGTGCGTATGCTTGATATGCCGCGCTGCCAAGCGTTAAACTTTACTCAGTGCTGAGGAGCCCAGACCCAAACCCAAACAGTGCCTCACGGCATTGGCCGCCCCTTAATATAAATTTGTATCGATGGTGACAGCGACGGCGACGGCGACAGAGCAACCGCTTTGGGCCAGCTGTAAACTGTAAACAGTAAACTGTTTAAACTTTTCGCATCTTCGTTTTATCCCAGTTGGAAAAGTGGCATAAAAATAATGCAGACAAGTTAAATTATTGTTGCAACACCCAACGAAAGTTGTCACTTAAGTTCTGTAACCGGAACAAGGAAAGGGTTAACTTCCCACCGTATCCAGAGAGAAAGACAGAGAGTTCTCAGTGTTGCCGCTGAAAGAGATTGGCCAGAACTTGATTCAATTTAAATGTTCACAATTTACGCAAATGTCTTACTTAAAACACTGAGGGACTAAACACAACATCACACACACATCACAGTTAACACACACACACTTACACCAAATGAACTGTGTATAATTAATACAGCTAAAAATGCTTTTAGCTAAAAAACGCTTGAAAATGTATTATTAACCTTTAGGCTATATAATAAATACATATAAGAAAATTTTCAAAAATTTTGTAAAATAAAATAAGTTAAGATACACTTGATGTTTTATTAACCGATTTCTTAAACACCATTTACATTATTTATCTTTAATCAACAACTGTTCAAATATATTAGCAGTTTTTTCAGCACTTTATAATTTATGTTTAGCTATTTCTAGCAATATTTGAAATGCTGGCAACACTGCTGTGTATCTATAACTGTGAGTGCATGTGTCGTTTTCTCTCTCTGTGTGTGTGTGTGTGTGTGTGTGTTTGTGTACGTGTTTGCCCCTTTTTGAGGCTCAAAGTTAGCTCATTCAATGCCCAAAAAACAGCGAAAAGACATGGAGAAAAAAAGCAAAAAATGCAAAGCCAATGTGCGAATTCGTCGAATGTGTGAAACCTCAAGTCATGTGGCATTGTTGCATGCCACTTTGAATTTGGACGGATTGCCAAGCATTATTTGGCTAGTAAAAATTCCACAAAAATTTATCAAAATTATTCATAGCTGATATCATCGATAGCTTCTAAAAATATCGGCTTATTTTGTGATGGAACTAAATTATATACATATATTTTTTATTAACAATTAATTACCAATAACTACAATATTCGGATATTATTATTACTTTTAATTACAATTTGTGGGAAAACTCAACTCATATTTCATATTTGGATCCATTTGAGTTGATTTAGGTCATGTATTTACTATTTTATCCAGCTAATTTGTTTTTTAAAATTTTCATATTAATTATTTAATTTTGTTCAAATTTCACAGAAAAGAAGTTTGCTGCTTGCTTTACAAAAGAAGATTGAGATTGTTGTGGATTAATTTACTTTAATGGGAATTTTGTTTAATCTGTTTATTGGAATAAACAAATATTTATAAATGACAGTGAAAACATTTTAAATGCACTTAGTTTTTAAATGATATTGTGTCACAGATACAAGACTTTGATGAGAGTTTAAGTGAATTAAAAAATATACCTTTCTGGATATTTCAAAAAGAAATATCTTCAACAATCGCTGTGGGTAGCTGCTGATGATCGATAACCACTAGTTTCACATTCATATGTTATCGGCTGTCAATCGATAACGTAAAGAGTTTTTTCCTCTCTTCATTGATTGGTTGTCTTATCAATGCCATTGTGCGACAAAGGCATTTGTCACAAATTGACAGAGACACTTTTATCATGCGGCTGCGACTAGACTGAGAATGAGACTGGGAATGAGGTGTGTGTGAGTCGGGCTCAGTGATGTGGACACAAACACACAGATCAGTCAAACGGGATTCAACATTGACACGTATAACACATTAGCATCGGTTATTGTCTTAGCGGAAGCGATGGGTTCGTGTTGAAGGCAGTTTCGGGGGCGTGGCTCGGCTTCGCTGATAAGAGCTCGGCCCGTTTATCGTTTACCGTTGCCGTTGCCTTTGCCGCTTCTAGCCAAGTCAAACATTTAGCCGTCACGCCAACGCCTTGCCACATATCCTTGCCACGTTTGATTTGTTTGCTCTCCTTACGTTGGCTTCAATCTGAGGCACGTTTCTATAGATATGCTTACCTATGCTCTTCCCTATCCATGTGTGTGAGTGTTGGGGTGTCTGTGTGAGTGTGAATGTGGGTGTGTGTGTGTGTGTACACATATCAAGCCTCCTGCTGAGTCTCTATCTGAGCCAGTGTCACTGGCAAACCTGCTACTATTTATATTAACATGCTCTATAATCCATTTAGTCATAAAATGTCAACAACTCGTAGCTAACACTCGGCTATGTAATACCCTATATTTCAGAATTTTCTCAAACAAGAATTGTCAACATTGACAAACTTCAAATTCAAGAGATATTTGTGCATAACTTGACTTACTTATATTTGTTATTCTAAACTCAAATAAATTATACAAGTTTTACAATTTGATGGAAAACATTTAAATTAATAGTACAACATTTTAAATAATTATAATATTAAAATAACAGAAGAAAATATAAAACACGTTGATCCCAATTAAATCCGTACAGATATGAATTTTAGTTTACATTATTCGTTGTGGGTGGCAAATGTTACTAAGTATTTTATAATAAATGATTATATAAAGGCCAATTTTTTCAATGTCTAGTTAAGTGGTCTGAAACCTAAGTGAGATACATATTTATTTTATTATTTATACATATATTTAAAAATGAGTTTTCGATAAAATTTAACTTAAATTAACTTAAAATAAATAAAGCTAATATGATACAAGAAATTAATACTTCAAGTATTTAAAAGAAACACAATTTTATCAAAGTAATATACCCATCGAATAAAGTATAGAGAGTAACGCAAAAAAAAAGACTTTCTGGATAAATTGGTAAGCCAAGGAATTGAGAAATGTGGCCTTACCTTTGTGGGGCGAAGATGCATTAGCATCTCAATGGACAGAGCGTTAAGTGCACGTGTTTGCGAGATGATTCTTCAAACTGTCCATCTGACAATGGCCGGCAAAGGGAAATGTAAGTATGTAAATAAAAAATGTGGTTTGTGCACCACAGAAACACAAGACAACCACTCAAATAGTTAGATGTGGGCGAATGCAAGTGGTTTATTGTTGGGAATTCCATTCAAATGAATGCCAAATGCTCAAACCTTAAATAGACTACACATATGATGAAATTAACCAGCAAAAGTGGTCCAACTGTATTCAACCACATGCCAGTTGAAAGTTTATTTAACCACAGTTCAGAGAAAGTCAGGAGTTAAACATAGTTCAAGTGCAAATGAAACTAGTGTCGTCGAATCAAATTGTTTCAATTTGTGTTATTTTTATAAAAACAGGCTTAGAACTATGTCATCTTTTCTAGTTTAGAATTATGCCTTTCATCAGTTTGAAAGGATCTTTAAATATATTTACGTTAAATATAAACTTATGTAGATTAAAATAAAAGAATTGGCTGGATAAGTTTCGTTGGATTTATCGATATGAAAAAGAAATTAAGATGAAATAAAAAGAGAGATTGAATAAAATTCGGTTACGTAAGCGAGAAAAAAAGCTACGTCTCACAATGATTTTTAAAGAACAACATAAAATCAATTTTTGTTGAACAAAAATAAAAAAATCAAATTTGTTAAAAGGAAAAAAAATAATTATTATAAATAATCGTTAACAGTTTTTAAACATTACTTTAGTTGAGTTTATTTTTTCCAAATGACAAAAACTATGATCAAAAAAAAAGTTTGAAGCTTTAAAGTCAGCTTATGAAAAAACGATTATATTAAACACGAAAATATAAAAAATATTATATTTAGAAGGTAATTCGCTAAAATAATCAAAATATTAGTTCACTTTAATTTACATTATAAATTCATTGTTTATCCATCTTGAATAACAAATGTTTCGTCAGTTGCTCGAACAATTTTGTTTGTTGTTGATGTTGTAAGAGAAACACGAAAAGCGCCTCAATTAATTTAACATGTTCGCTGGAAAATGCATAAAGTTTTTCCGGATCGAAAGACGACGGCGATGGCGACAATGATGCTTCAGTTACAATAGCGAGAAAGCAAATATTTAATTTGTGTGAATGGGCACATCCGTTACCGTTATTTCGTAACACTACATGTTTACCGTTACGCTTTCACCGGTATACGTTACGTTGCAGCCCCCAAAGTGGGCGTGGAAGGGGGGGGGGGGGGGAAAGAAGAGTCGCACCCGCAGCTGCGACAGAACTCTATGAATGGACACGCAAAACCAGAAAAAAATGCTTGAAGGAACATAAGTTGGGTATGCCCGACTAAAAGATTACCTTTTAATAAATATACCCTTTCCATCTCTGCTTGAATATCTTCTGTTTTCATTATCCAGTTCTAATGAAATGTTCAGAATACTCAACTAATTTTACAGGCTTAATTAAATTTCTTGGTATACTTAAGTGGGTGGCAAATAAAAATATATATCAGAGAAACCGCGGCTTTTCTCTGCTGTCAGCTACCCATTAGGATGAATTCCGAGTTCATTATTCACTTATTAAGAAACTTTCCAAATGGTAAAGTGATATTAAAAGCTGAGTTAGAATTCTTCGTATACTTAATATTGTGAAGTAAAATTGCGGAGGTAGAACTGCTTTTCTCTACTGTACACTTTCTTTAAATTGTATTATGTTAGATACTATTTTTCCAAATTTATTTATATATTTTAATATCTGTTTTGTTGACTTTCATATTATTTTCTTTCTCCCTTATTATATTATATTTGAAAATGTACAAAAATGTACATAAAAGCAGAAAAAATAACATTTGTTATTGACATTTAGTATATTTAATTTTCGATTATTATGATATTCTCAGACATACAAAGTGTTTCAACTACCCGTTTGAGCAAGTTACCAGTTGACAGGGTATACAAAGGGAATAACCGTAACGACCACTCACATGCTACATTAAATCCAGTGCGCCTGGTCAACTTCTGACCGAGTTCCGACCGTGTCCTGACCTCGGCCTTACCTTTGGGGCAACGTTTTGTCATTTCTACTAATGATTTCATTAATAAAATCAAATTAGCCCTTCGCTGTCCCCCTCCGGCTATGTCTGTATAGTATATGCGTGTGTGTATGTGTGTGTGTGTGTGTGTGTGTGTGTGTAGAACTACTTAACATTTAAGTAAAAGTTATGTTCGAGCCCAGACAAAGAACAAAACATGCAACAGTGTTACAGCACGCGAATGTGTTCTCACAATCGTAAACTCCTCAAATTCTCAATTCTTTGAAATAGGAACAATCGTTAGATTATACAAATATGAAAAAGAATAGTCTAGTTGTTGCACAAATTTCGCTTTGTAAAAATTGGCGAAATTGCCAAGATTTGTAAAAGCGAATTTGGAAACTTAATTTCAAGTTTTATTCACACTATTCCGTAAATTTTCGTCACATTGAGAGTGTGGGCGGTGTGTGGCCACGCCCCTTAAGCTGTCATTCAGTGAACACATAGGGCACCACATGCATTGTTGAGTTCATAATTTAATGCCAGGATCACGCCCCAAAATACCCTTCCCTACTTCCACCATGTTCCCTTCCCGTTCCTTCGCTTTGGCCTTCACGTTGTTCTTCCTGCTGCTTAACCCGCTGACATATTTTCACATTTCTTTTGTTGAATTTTTTATGCTGCCACCGTTGCTTAAGCAACATGCTCCTTTGTGACATTTGACTCCACACACACACACAAGCACACACGCACGCACACACGCACACCCACGCACACACAGATACAGATACTGAGTACAATTGACTACTGTAACATGCACATTGCATACTTTTGGGGGGCGTAAATGTTTTATTACTTAAGGGGCGTACCCGACTTTACAATTTGGCAAAAGTTGTAAAACTTCTCCATCACAACGAGCCACACCCACCCACACAAACACACACACTCACAACACACACACACACACACACACACACACACACACACACACACACACTCGAACATAGAGAAAATCATAAATTTTAATAAGCAAGCACGTTGATGTTTAACTTAAATTAGGCTTAATCGTGTGAGATGAGAAAATCTGCACAAATCCTGTTACATCGACAAAGACAATTGTGTTACGGTCTCAGAAAATATGAGCTTTGAGGAGTGACTAGAAAAATGTTCATCTCAAAATTAGTACAGAAATAAGCTGTTTTTTGTTTTTAAGTAAAAGTGGTTTTTCGTGTCTTGAAACTAAAACTTTCCATTTGATAACCAAAGCTGTAAAAATCAGCAAAAAAATTCTCTATAAACCAAAGTTTATTAAAAATGCGTTCCAGAAACTTTAACGATAAAGTCAAAAGATAATAATTCTTTACAATTTACTTCATTAAAATGCAAGGAACTCTTTATTCAACCAAAAGCTAGAAAAAAGTCGAATCTCGAGACTTGATAATGTAATAAAATTCTACTAAAGGTACATTAATATGCAATTAAACCGCGCAGTAATAATACCTTAACTTAAAACAAACTGGAGTTCCTTTTGAAACTTGTTCTTTATATTAATATTTATAAATTAAGAGTAAAGTCTAAGCTGAGAACTAGCTTTTAAAATTTTAAAATAATATGATTATAAAATATAAAAACAAGTTAATAACTCGTAAGATTCTATAAATTCCTTCAACTACTTATTTGTAAAATTTAATTAGCTATAGCCAAAAAATACTTAAAGATTAAAGAAAATAAGTTGATTTGTTCAAACAAATAATAAGTGGAGAAAAAACTAATTGCGGATCAAAGCAGTGTTTTATGTTGAATATAAAAGCTAAAAAAATAGAATCTAACGAAATTACGAGCAAAACTCAAGTCACTAAAGGATGCTACATAGCATCTGGCATGTCTGTTGTGCACTGAGAAAACGAGCTGGATTGCAAGTGAAATATGAACGCAGAACGAACCAACAGCTGATAAATTCGCAATTGAATTACTCGTTTCTGTGTGTGTGTGGGTGTGTGAGTGTGAGTGTGGCTGTGGGTGTGGGTGAGTGTGTGGGTGTGCTCATTTGACTGCCACCAAGTTCCCGGAACGGAAATGAATGTGCGCAATTTCGTGTGGCCAAAATGCAGAGCAAACTATTTGGCGGACAAAGTGTTCTGACTCTGGCTCTAACTCTAACTCTGACTCTCTGGCCTTGTGGTCCTAGTCAAAAGCAACAAGCTAGAGACCATCCTTGCTTGTTATTTGTAAATTCAACTTCCTCCCCCTTCCCCCTCTCGACAAATTCAACTCCTTTGCCCATTTCTTGGCTTGTCTGTGAAAAAGACAAATACGGAGCATGCCTGAACGAACTTACGACTGTCCTCCAGCTCAAAGGCAATGAAATTTTGTGACTCCGATGCTCATAACTTTGCTTTGCTTGTGTTTTTCTTTTTACTTAACAAAGCGTGCGTATGTGTGTCTGTGTGTGTGTGTGGGTGTGTCAGTTTAAGTGAAACAGTTTTCAATTTTGGGTATTTTACAAATGACTGTGTGGCAAAAACATTTCAAAATTTGCGCTTTAATTAGCTAATTTAGCGCAAGATTGCCTTAATATACACCCAAATGTCAGAGACTATAAGAGCTAGACACACCGAACTGGGTATGTGGACTAATTTTATGAAGCATTTTAAAAGCTATAGCCTTGAGCTTAAGCACACATGATAAGTGCTGTGGGTTCGATGTGTTTGTGAAAGTTCATTATGATTTTAAATTTGGAGATTGCTTAAAACACAATATTAAGTTATAACAAGTTTTGTCAAGGATTAATTTGTACAGAATAAGTACAGGGTCTCTCAACGTCGAGTTTGTTTGAATGTAGCCAGTTTTAAAAGTTGCTATTAAACTCGTAAGCATGCACTCAACCCAATATTTAATCGTTTTACAGTTGACTTATGAAAAAACCTCTTTTTTCAGCTTTTTTTATTAATTATTTGTGCAGCAAATGCTCAAAATAAAGTAAATTAATATACCTCAAATTTTAAAATAGTTGAAATTGGTGTACGAATAATTTTTGGTCGATTTTTCGCGGTCATTTTATGGTTTTAAAGAAAAAAATTGTTACCTTTTTTGCGGATTTTACTCCAAAATACCTGCTCTCATAACCGGCAATAAAAATGTTAAGCTTCCTATAAAAACCTGACTTACAGTAGCTGTTGAAGTAGAAAAGTTGTGTGTATGAAAAAAAGTTTTGGGCTTAAAGGGTATGTACAATGTACATATTTGTATTTGTGCAAGTTAAAATTAAAAGCAGAAACAGTTTAATTTCTTCGTAAATAATTTACAAATGCCACCGCGACAAGAAGAACAACCGCACATTGGCAGAAGCAGCTCCTGGGGGCACATTTTGACTCGATTAGCATGCAGCAGCAATGCCCCCCCTCTTCCTCCAACTGCCCCTTCCCCATCCGCTTCCCCCGTCATACTCATACTCATACTCACACTACAACAAACCGCCTGCCATGTTTTTGTGCATGGAACTTCAAAGTGACTTTCTCTATCTTCCCTTCACGCTCACTCGCTTTCTCTGACTCATTTGCCGTCTGTTTATCTGTCTCGTTCTATGAATGTTTGTTGCTTCTAAGAAATGGAACTTCACTTTCATCTCAATGATAACGCTGACGAGAAGTGGCGCCAAGCAACAACAACAACAACAACAACAACAATAACGACAACAACAAAAACAATAACGGAATGAACAATTTTAAGTCAATTAACTAATTGTGAGCAGCGCAGTTTGAAAGCTTTTTGCAGTCTTGCAAACGACATTTCATATTTAATTCACACATAACAAGAACAACAACACAAATAAAGATTTACTTAAAGCAGGTAGGCGTGTTCCCCATTAAATAAGTTTTAATAAATTCGCCACAAAATAGACATAAATTCCAACCCATATAAGGCTGTCACTTCACAAAAATACTTTGTCCAAAACATTGGCAAAGAAATGTTAAATTATTGAAAAAAGGATTTACTTTTTTTATATACATATATTTTCTTTCAAATTTAATAATTGTCCAGCTTTGGTATTATTATTAAATCTATTACAATTTATTTGAGAACCATGAAAAAAAATTAAAATTTGCAGAAAGATACCAAAAAAAAACCTATATATAAAAACAGATTCCAATTTGGTTTTATTATTTTTAGGAACGCTGCCTGTGGGCAAACAATTTGCATGTCATTTGCTCATTTGTTTACTGGCAAATTTCGTCTTTACGCTTAAATAATGTCAATCAATTAAATTTACACACACACGGGGGGCAAGGCAACCGCCCGCTGGCAGCATTTTGTAAATTTCTCATGATATGCATAAGGGACTGTGTGTGTCCTGTTTGTGTGTGTGTGTGTGGGTGTGTGTGTGTGTGAGGCAAGCTCATAAAATTTGTAACCGTGTTGTCATGTTTTCTTTTCTCTGTTTTTTTTTGTCAGTTCTTTCACTGCTTACTTTGGAAGCCGGCGCCGTAAAGTATGCTGCAGTTTATGCTGTCTGTCTGAGCAGTCTGCCAGGCGACAACATTCGTTGGGAACACATGAAATCTTAGTTAAGCATACCGAATGCATTGATACCCTTGCATATTGTTGCATGAAATTTGACTTTCGTATCAAGAAATGTTTTGGGTAATTTTCTTCTTTTGACTCGCTTGTTAAAAAAAAAAAAATAATAATCCAAAGAAACTAGTGGAGAAATTCTTTTTCATAAATTCATCATTAATCTATTTTTGTTTTTTTTTTTTTTTGACATAACAAGAAAATTACCATGTTTTGTAATAATAAATGCTGTTTCTGTTGAATTTATTTTATCAATATAAAAGTTAAACAGAATCAAGACAGATTCTTTATTACAAATTCGATGAGTTTCAATTAGTTTATAACAAACACAATATTTGTTTTGCACCGAATATAAATTTTCTAGACATATTATGCTTGACTTAGAATATAGAGAAATAGAGTTATCGATGAAAAGAATTAACTCTTTGTACAAAAACCATTTTTTTAATGAATGTTTTTGTCCGCTTACAATGAATCTTCGATAAAGCTTGGTTTCATTAAAATACTGATTAGATTGTACAGAAATAAACAGTCATGATCAAGAAAATATCCATCAAGAATATACTTATGTATATACGTTATAAGGGTTCCGATCGAAGTTACACATTGAATGTCACATAGCTTGTATAACTTGTTAGTTTTATAAAAGTTTCAATTTTAAATTGAAAGAAAACATTAAAAGGCAGCATCTGAGTACATCCTACGATTATTAAATGAGAATGCCGACTGCAATTGATTGAAATTTGTAAGGACTGCCAACTTGACTGTTGACCAAGCTAATGCCAAAGGAGATTTTCATTGCAAAGCAAGAATGTGCGAGTATCTTAGATAGACTGAGATGCGCTTTGTAGATATAAATTTGTTTTAACTGGCGCCACAAAGTATGCAGTTTCTTTGCTGCTTTTGCTGGAATCGGAATCAAGCGAAGCCAAGGGCTTAGCTCTCTCCACAAATGTCCATGTCGGACATGAGCATGGATATGGGCATGGACACAAAGTCGGACGTGGACGTGGACGTGGACGTGGACGTGGACATACTTATCTGAGTGTCATCCTGGCTGCAATTGCCAGGCCAACAGAAGGACAATAAGCAAAACATTCTAAAGGCACAAAGTTTGCCTTAAAGAAAGAAAGGAAGGAAAAGGGATAGTGGAATAGTGGGAGGGGGTAAGTGTTTTGGTCAGGCGGATGCCACGCCCACCTGCTCTCATACCAGAGCATTGATGTGACTCTGCACTGTGGTATTTTTACGGCTTCGTTCCCATTTTTAGCGTGATGCAAGAAACAGACTCTGGAGAAGTCAACGCTTAGTTTTGCGTAGTTTTTTCATATGCATACTCTGCAATATGAGCAGCAGACGGTATATTGACCTTGCTTGGAAAAGTATCTCATCTCAATATAAAAGTCTATTTGTCCTGACTGACTAATCGCTGTGAAGTCCAAACGGTAAGGACAACGAAGCTGCAATTTTCACACTCAACTTTATTGGATTGTCATTTGCAGGGAATTGTCAAGTCGTGCTTGGTATTTCTTTCGGCACTCTACTCGTAACTTGTTCATATTTAATGGCTTATCTTGGTCCATTTGCCTCATGGTAGTATGTAGCTTGCTACCCTCAAAAAGGGGGGAGGGGGGTGGGCGTTTGGGCTTTTCCTCGCCTGCAGCGTTAAATTCTTGTTAAAATATTATGAAAAGTTTATAAATTTTCTTCCACATTCTGTAGCTAACTGGCAACTCGGCTAAACTTTAAGGCTGCGGCCAGTCAAAGATTTTCCAGCATGCTCGTCCTTCCCATTTAACCCTCCATTGTTCCCTCTCCGCCTTTTGGCGCCATTTAACCCATTCAAATTTGACATTTGCCTCATTAATTCAATGCGCAATTCGCATAACTCGCATTTGTAATTCTTTACTTTCTTTCTTTCACTTCACTTTGCCGAGCAAAAGTCTTCATTTAATCACTTACTGCGTGTGTTCACATTACATTTACGGCCATGTCGCACCTAATTAGGCCAATTAAATTTTGATGAAAATTACACACATTAAATGCAAATAAAGTGGGAATTGAAATTAAATGCATGTCACGTGCTTCGTGTCCCTGTTTGATCCTATAAATAATATAGGCACAACGAATGAGAATCGCGTGCGAAAGGTGCGAAACTTCTCCTTCCTCCTTCTGTCGCCAATCCTTTCTAATAACCTGAATTTGATTTAATTAACCGCTTTCACTTGTTCTTAATCCGTTGACACAATTACATATATCCGAGCACAGTTTAGTCTACATATCAATTGTTTCTCAAGTAAAAGTTTAATGGGCAAAGGCTAATCGATTTAAAAACTAATTATTTATTAAAATATGTCAGCGAATGGGAGCAACAAATGAGAACACTTATAAATATTTACTGAATATTAAAGGAGGTTAGCTTCACCTTAAAACTAGCGACAGTAAAACCTTTTAAGATTGAGAAAGTTCTCACAATATACATATATACATATATATATAAATTATATGTATATATAAAATACATAAAAAAAAAAACATTTCATTTAACATTTCATAAGAAAATTTCTTACAACAAAATGTATTTTGAAAACCATTTTCAAATTTTTTTCCGTAAAAAAAAAGAAGTAAATAAAATTTTCTCAATAAATTAAACTGTCTTCAATATGGGTGCTGTTTAAATTCTTGGAACAGACAATAATAAATGTGTTAAACATTTTCATTATGAAAATTTTAAAGGATGTTGCCTTAAAATTCAATAACAAACATTTTCAACAATTAGTAAAACCCTGTCAATTCAATTGGCGCATATAACCTCAATTCGTAAAGGTTTGTTCCGTACAAAACATGAGCTGCATTTGGAAAAAGAAAATGCCCAAAATTTTACCAAGCGAGTCGAGTTTCATCTTTTTGTTTAATGCCTTTCATTTCTCCAGCTTAACAAAAGAGAAGGTGAAATTTGTGAAAGGGGCAGGTCCTTGACATATTGTCTGTCCGAGGGACATGGGGAAGGAGAAAGGGGAGGGACTAGAATGAATCAGCAGTTGTACTTTGTAACTAGAGGCTCGACTCGGCTCATCAATCAACTGGAAACTCAGAACTTGGAACTTGGAACTTGGAACATCTGCCTGCAAATTTGATGACCGGCGACAATATGCTAATGAGCTTTATGCTGTCTGTGAATTTAAATGTCGTTGGTGCTGTCTTTGAACCGTCCAAACCGTCCACATAGAAGCCGAAAGTGAGGGAGGTCAGGAACTCTGCACCTTATTTGGAGGCCCCATTTGGAAGCGCAACAAAATGACGGCTGCCTAATTAATTTAGGTTTTGAAAATAATTAAAAGAACAAAACAAAACAAAAAATGTTTAAAACTTTATCGCCAACCATTTGCTCTCGAATCGCCTCTGATTGGGCAACCACAAAATTTCATTTCAAAACAAATTGAAGCCAAATGAGCGCACAGCAAGTACTCTTTCTTTTTTTGCCCGATGGGCAGAGGGGAATGAGGGGAAAGTAATACAATTACCGTTTACAAACACAACGCCTCATAATTAAATTTCCAGCAATTATGCGGTGCACTCACCTGTTTGGATTTGCGGGCAAACACGAGACCAAAAATCAGGTGTTATTTTGTTATTTTATCTGATGAATCGGGCGCTGAGGTGACAGGAGACATGAGCTAGTTGCCACGCTAGTGACCCCTCTTTGCACTAATGTTTCGTTTTTATTTTCCTTTTTTTTAACTTAATTCATTTCAGAATATCAAATTGCACTTTAGATTTTGGCGACTTTCCGATGTTTACCGCACAAAACAAAAAGCAAGAAAAATTTCTGATTCTATATTTGAGTATTCGATGCGACTGCACACAATTTCACATTTTCAAAAACAGTTTTCGAAGCGTTTCTGTTTGTTTTTGGGAAATGGATTCGGTTTGCTCTGATGCTGCGCCGGCCACACAACCGTCGGTCAGGACATTCGCATGCGAACTGCGCGCTTTCAATTCAAATCGCAAGCCAAGTACGCGTCTGTCGACTTGAACGTACGACTTGAACCAAAGCATCAACGAACCAAAACCCGAACACGAATCCAACGACTGCCGACGCGGCGTATGAGTAATTTTTTTTCTATTAAATTCCATTTTGAGCGCTTTCACTGCGTCCGCCCACTCAACGTCCTGAGTGAGCTTATTTATTTTGAGCGCTTACCGAAAATAGACAAAAGAAGGAAATATTCCATCGACAAACGATTAAGTTAAATTTAACAAGAAAACTGATTTTATTTCTTTATATTTCTTCTTTAAATCCAATTGAGAGTGATTTCCATTTTGCAAACGACTTAAACTAATATACAGAAACTAAAAACCCAGCTTTCAGTTCTCTTAAATCCAAAATAAATTTAATTTGATTCAAAGGACCCAAAGAAAATGTCGAACTGTGGATTTTATTAAAGTTCAGTTTATAAAATTAAACTAATTACAAATTAAATTGAAGTTTTATGGAATATGCATAACTTAATTATTTTTAGAATGTGCCTCTGGAATCTGAGCAAGGATTTAGATGTTATCAGACACCGAAATTCAAATCGATATTGATAACCAAATAATTCTAAAACGAAGCTTCCGTATCAACTCGTGAATATAATTAGAAAATTTAATTATAAAATAAGATATTAAGCAAAATATTAAGTAACAATTTTAAATGTACAGTTAGAGTACTTTTAAAGGGTAAACTGATTTCGCTTTCGTTTAAGCAAACTTTGCACAATGACTTAAGTAAAATTTTGTGATGTATGAAAAAGCTGTAAAGCAAACTTCAAACTTCATCAGCCCTTTTTATATCTCTTAGAACTTAGAACGTTCTTCATATTAAAATCACAAAAATATGAAAAAAAAAAATAATAATAAAATAAAAAACTCTAAAACAAAATTAAAATCAGTTTATGGAATACACATATTAAATTAAATAAATTGTATTTAGGGCAAAACTGTATATTTGCAGTATTTTTAGTTAAAATAAATTAAATTAAATTAACCAGTATCCAAATCTATTTTTAAATTACTTTAAGTAGAAATAAAATATTTTTGGGAGATCATGGTAATTTCTTTGTTTAATTTTTGTCTATTGTTCTTAATTCTTAATTAACTCGATTTGTCAGCCCAAATATCCGTCTTAGTTCCATTGTTGTGATTTAAATGAATGGCATTTGAATATACATAAATCTTTTTTATATGTATTTTGAAATTCGTCGGCATTCTGAGCAGTTGATTAACATGAAATTAAATGGCAATGGCACAACTGATAATCAGCTGGGGCAAACCGCATAATTTGATTATCACAAAGACTCTGAGAAGTGGCAGGCAAAGGCAAAGGCAATCGAGGCAGAATCCATTAAGGCAACGTCTAACGGGGCGCACGCAACAGGCGCGCATGCAAATCTCTAAGGACTGTGAGACACGACAGAATGCCGAATACTCGTATTTGTAAACAAAAACGAGTCAAACTGCGGAACGGAGCAGAAGGGGGCCCATCGGCAGAAGGGGGCTGTCCTCCCCCTTGTTGAAGTAGACTCGTCCATTGCACTATGGGGCAATTGAGCAGTTTTTTGGCATTATTGAATAACTCGAAAACCACTCAAGATATTTTGTTGCGATTTTATATTTTAAAAATATTCTGGAAAAGGTGGGCGTGTCGCCACCCCAGCCCCCAATTTATATTTTGAACTTTGTATTCTAAAAACTGTAAAAAATAACAATTTTGCGGACGGGGAAGGTGACACGCCCACTTTTCCAAAATACTTTTAAGGGTATGCATATCACTAGAGAAAAAAACGCATAAAATTATCTTGTGTAGCTTACGAAGTATTAATTAATGCCATGGAAGCTGGTCAAATGCCCCATAGTGCATTGGGACGCCTCTGCTCGCGCAGGAGTAGAAGCCGCCAGATGTCGCCACTCACAAAGTCACAAAAGCACTCCGAGTTGAGTGAAATGTGGAGCAACTTGCCGTTATGAATGAAACTAAGCCACTTGGTCTCAATGAACTAGTGCGGTCACCAACTGCGCCATTGCAAATTAGGAATAATAGACAACAGCTTGGGTTTAAGCCATAAAAAGCATAATTGGGTCTAATGCATGTGACGCCATTGTTCAACTGGACACGCTCTGCTGCTCGTTTAATTTAATTACAAACCATCAATTGGGTCGCGATTGGAAGCAACGGACTAATTTTGTATTATTTTATTGTTGCACTTGTCTTAACACAATAATAAAATAAATACTATTAGTTTAATTATAAGCAAACAGAATTTTATTCGAATTTTAAATTTATAGCGCTCACTAAAACGATACTCAATATCGATGTTTATTTTGCACTACATTGCGTTATCGATAGGACAGCTGGCGATATATCGCACATCAGCTGTTGGCAGGTAAAGTATGCAGGCACAGCTGCTAAACCATTAACATCCCAATTTATCATATTATTAATTAAACATTTCAAGTGCTAGGAATTATAACTTTCTACTACTGACTAGACTAGAAAAATCCAAAAGGAGGAATATAACAGATTAAACTTGACAACTACTTTATTTTACGTGACATTATTCAAAATATTAATATCGATAATTGTATCATGGTCAGCAGAAGTGAGGAGCAGTAAATAATAAATTTAATTTCATGTCATAAAACATAGCATAGATATCGTTTATAGTCTATTTATCAATGCCAAATGACACCAGTTTTTTTCGTACTATCGATAAATAAAATGCATTATCGATTCAGTGTGTTTCGATATTTGTACAACCCACAAGTCTCAATACGCTCTTGGATTTTGCATGCATTGAACGGTCACGACGTAACCAATTGAACAAAAGACGCGCGATAGTTAAGGGCACGCAGTCAATACAAAGTGCAAGTGGGCGAATCTCGCCGCCTACATATCGATATGTATGTATGAATCGTGTCTACGACTGTTAGCGTTGACTGACTGTATGTATTTGTGTGAGTGTGTGTGTGTTTGTGCAACGCTGTGTGGAAATTAACGTAGTGTGAAGAAGTTGCAAAAAACCAAGACGAAAATTCAAAAACTGAAATCAAAGACGCAGCAGCATCTCAAGCAGCTGCAACAATAACAACAACAACGAAATTGTAAGTTGTGCTCGTGAACGGGAGCGGATTCGATTACGATTTCGATTCCTGTAAACAAAAACCAAAACCAAATCAGAGGCAGCAGCAGCAGCAACAACAAAACAAAAGGCCTGGCATTGAACGGCAGCAGCAGTAACAAATACAACAACCACAACAAGAACACAAACAACATCAGCGGAAACGGCGTTGAATCATCATGCGGAACTTGTTTTTGTTGTACTTTGTGGCCGCAGCATAATATAGCACATAAAACAACAGCAACAACAAAGTCCACGATACAAGCGACGTCAACGTCGACAGCGACGGCAGCAGCGACAGCGACGTCGCTTCGTATTGAGATTCCAACAAAGTCGTTTAGCTATTTTATTTTATTTTATTTTTACTTTGATTTTGGATTGGACTTGTGTGCATTTGTAATCAGCTCGTCGGCAATGTAAACAAAGAATTGCCCCAGCAGTTCCTCCTCCTCCTCCTCCCCCCACTCCCCCCACTCTCGCCTCTCCCCCTCACTTAACCACTCCCCAGTCGATGGCGCTGTCTGCTGCTATTTAACTCGTCCGTTTTATCTTATCAATGGCATTCTTAACATTTGGCATTTCTTTTGCAGTCAAGGCACAAAACCCGCACATAAGACATAAGACGCCACACACATGGAGGAGAAACGTATTGCGGACTACTTTGTGGTAGCCGGAATGCCAGAGCAGCCCCAGCTACTCCAGGAGAACATATTCAATGACTCGGGTCGCCTGCGGGCGGCCAGCACCATTGAGCCCATCACAGACATAGGCGTTTACTTCCCGCTCCTGGGCGAAGAGCTGCCCGAGGGCTATGAGCTGCTCGAGAACACGCCCACTGGCCTGCCAGCCAATCTGAATCATGGCTCGGTGCGCACCACCGAGTGCTATATATACTTTCGACGGGGCAAGGATCGTCCGCCGCTAGTCGACATTGGTAAGTGTGGGAATCCAGTTAGATCATCAACTAGTTTACTAAGCAATCTTCATCGGTTTCAGGCGTGCTCTATGATGGACACGAGCGCATCATGTCGGATGCAGAGATTGTGGCCGAAACGCCAGGCGGCCGTGTGGCCAACGTGAACAACTCGTCGGCGAAAACGTTTCTCACATATCGCAGAGCCCGTCCAGATATGCCCTGCAACGAGCTGGTGGTCACCGAACTCTGCGTGATTGTCCAGAGCAAGGGGGAACGGCCGCCGCACGCCTACTGTCTCATCTACAAGACCCTGAACAAGGGCTACGTGGGCAGCGATGTCTATCTGTGCTACAAGAAGTCCATGTACCGTCCCAAGCACATTAGCTACAAGCCAGAGATATTGCTGCGCTATCCCACCGTGGATCACACGGACTTTCCACTCAAACTGTGCCCCAGTGTGCCGCTCTTCTGCCTGCCCATGGGCGCTAGCCTGGAGGCGTGGCCGCATGTCAATGGCACCGAGAAGCGCAAACCGATCAGTCCGGTTTTCAGCACCTTCGTGCTGACTGTCAGCGATGGCACCTACAAGGTCTATGGCTCGGCTCTCACCTTCTACGAGGATTACGAGTGAGCAGATTAGCTTTACTTTTAGTTGATACTGATTCCATTGATTCCTAATCATTGAATGCCACTTGCAGCGAGTCGCAGTTGTCGCCGGAACAGAAGGAGCTGCTTGGCTGGAACGAGGAGTTTGGCGCACAGCATTCGCTGCACATGATCAAGGCCATCTGCCTGCTGTCACATCATCCATTTGGCGACACCTTCGACAAGTGGCTCAAATACTTGCACGTAAGCGCAGTTCTCACATTAACAACAATTAACAATTGCTAAACAGTTTCTCGATCTTCTCTCTCAGCGCATGGTTCTCTATGGCATCAATATACCGATTCCCGTGGAGCGCTATATTATTCAGCTGCTGGACGAGGTGCCATTCCCAGCGCCGAGCATACATCTGCAGCTGTCCAGCGAATCGAATGATCGGATCTTGCTCACACAACCCGAGGATTCGCCATTGCCGCGCAGTGGAGCCGGCTTTCATATGCTGCTCCAGAATCTGGGCACCGACAATTGCCTGCATGTGCTGCTCCTGGCGCTCACCGAGCAGAAGATACTCATCCACTCGCTCAGGTGTGTGTGGTCAACTGCCTCTGCCTCCTACTCCTGCCCCTCTAATCTCTGTCTCTTGATCTTAATCCCTTGTAGACCTGCTACGTTGACTGCCGTGGCCGAGGCGATTGTCTCGCTGCTCTTTCCCTTCAAATGGCAGTGCCCCTATATACCGCTATGTCCGCTGGGCCTCGCCGAGGTGTTGCATGCCCCAGTGCCGTACTTGATTGGCGTCGACTCGCGCTTCTTTGATCTGTACGAGCCGCCCACAGATGTCACCTGCATCGATCTGGACACCAATAACATAAGCGTAAGTTTTTCAATCCCCACCGTTACCGTTAACCGGTTCTAACCGATTGAAATTGGTAACCGTAACTGAAACCGTCACAGAAACAAAACATTTTATACCTAAACAGAAAATCCGAAATTAATCAAACCGAAATAACCGTTTAGTAACCGATTCATGCTTAACGGTTAGTTTCGTTCCAATCAATCATTGAATTAAATTTTGTTGTTAATCGTTTTTTAAACAAATCTTATATTTTTAAAATTTAATTTGAATGTAAATCGCATTAAATAGAAAAGTTTATTTTGAAATTGAAGAATTTTGGCTTAACATATTTTTGTATTCTTGTATTTTGAAACCGAATCAAACAAATAATAGAATCAAAATTCTAGCTTAACCGCAACTGTAATTCGAATATCGATTTTCGTTTCGGTTTCATTTACTGTTGAATACAATTCCTAATTTTGTCGTTATTTTTATTATTTCTTTTTGTACCTTAGCTTTGCGAATCGCAGCGCCATTTGTCGCCCAAGCTGCTGCCGAAACGTGCCGCACGCCTGTTGCGCCAGACGCTCACCGAGCTGGAGAACGCCAAGCCCATAAGCTACGATTCGACCAATAGCTTGGATCGTGATATACGCAAGCGCAAGCGCGAGGTAAACATGTCTCTTCAAGCTCTTTAAACCAGCGGTGGGCACGAAATCTGAATTCGGGAGCACTACTACAATTTTTATGACGGTCATAAATTTTAAGTGTCAGTCGCTAGCTCCCGGAGCCCATGCGTGCCCACCGCTGCTTTAAACCCTTTAAACTTGAACTTACTTGTGTATGTTGGACTTACTTCTGCAGCTGGTGCTGGAGCAGCGCATTCAGGAGGCTTTCCTGCTCTTCATGGCGTCCATATTGCGGGGATATCGGGACTACTTGGTGCCCATCTCGAAGGCGCCGTCTGTGGGTGCCACAGATCCAAGTGCTCTCTTCCAGCTCAAGGCCTTTCTACGCTCACGCGATAAGGTAAATATCAACAAAGTTCGCACCGTTGATTCTCAAGAATTTCTCGCGGGAATTAAGCGATTTTTCATTCGCCTATCTTTGGTTTATTGTTTGTCTTGCGCGAAAACAAATATCAATCTATTTTCGTACTCAATTGAAAAGCGTATTTCTTGGCTGACGTCAGATTCGGTTTTGCCAGAGGCGCAGAGATAGCAAAAAAGGTCGCTTTGATTATATTTTTCCAGCCAAATCAATCTATAATGATGATTGACAAATATCATTTGAAAGTAAACAGTCTTGATTTGGTTATCAGCTCAGAATTTTCCCAATATATACACATATATTTTAATTAATATGTATATAATATTTATTATTGCAAAGTTGCTTCAAGTTGAAAATGTTTTCCACTTTTTAATTAAAATAGATTATTTGCTATTTCCGTTTATTGGTTTCAATTGTTGTTTACTCTAGCTATCAATTAAGATCAGACAAATGTGTACTAGATGATAGTGATGATGACGATAGTACGCGACTAGGAAATACCCTGTAGTCAAGTATTTACTATCCGGTTATTTTGAAATACATAGCCATAATTCGTATATTCCACGTCGGAAGAGATCTTTGCTGCCTTTTAAAAAATATTTGCAGTGCCTCAAAATCCCCCTTTTTACCTGCTCCGAATAGTTGCAGGGTATGCAACATTTGATCGAATCATCAGTGAATCACTTGAAATGATCTCATAAATTCTGAAAGTAACCACAAATGACCCGTTTTGGGATATACGGAAAATGTATAAATTGATGAATAAGAAACCCGCTTTCAAATAACACTCGATTTAATAATATAATATTAATAAGCTTAATAAATTATGCGATGACGAACGAGTTTCTGTTTTTAGAATATTAACTCAACTCAATATTGCATTGATTGTTCTTAAGCTTATCATGGCAAATTTAAACGTAATAACTAACGTGTTTATTTTCGAAAAAGATAAATTAATTAGATTTAGTTTGTTTAAATAATAATCTTAATTTCTTATGAAAGTCGACCTTGTTGAAGAAAAACACATAATAACAAAATATTATTTATTTTACACATTTTTTTAATATTACTTTAAAATTATTACTTATTATTTTCAATTGCAAAATAATAATGAAACTTTAATTTTATGTAAAGGTTATACCTCAAAAAATATTATATTATTAACTAAATTATAACTTTGAAAAGTTGAAGTTTTATTCTTATTTTATAATTGAAAAAAATTCATAAGGAAGAAGTATTATTTTCTAAAAATTATTTATGTGTTTAAAATTAAAATAAACAACAATTTTTGAGAATTTCGAATCTTTCAAAGTTTAGTTAAATAATTAAAAAAAATTAGAAACAAATTAATTATAATTTATTCTTATAATTAATAATAAATACAATTTTTCATGAATTCAAATCAGCGGTGGGCACGCAGTGGCTCCGGGAGCAGCGACTGCTCCCAAACTATTTTTCTGCCTATTCGGCGCCGTGAAGTCGCACAAAAGACTCGCTGTTGATGTTGTTGTAGTTGGTTATGTTATTGTTGTGCTCCCGAATTCAGATTTCGTGCCCACCGCTGATTTAAATAATTAAGACGCAATTAAATTACAATTTGCTCCAAATTAAATAAAATGTAGATGAACTTAACGTAAGCTTGTTCTTAACGTTTCTCTCCCTGTCTTTTCATTTTCTCCGCCTGCAGTCGCACCAGAAATTCTTTGAGCTTCTGATGAAGACCCAGATGTTCATAAGATTCATTGAGGAGCGGAGCTTTGTGTCCGATGGCGATCACGGCCTGAGCTTCTTCGACGAGTGCGCCGAGAAAGTTGGCGGCTACGACGAGACGCCCGCCCAGCTGCATCTGGTGGACTGGGACACGGGCCAGAATAGCGAGCGGACCAAGTACATCTTTCCGCCGGACAGCGTGATGAGTGCGTCGGGCGGAGGCATCTCCAACTATAGCTATCACAACTTTACGCTGCAGCCGGAGCTGTTGCAGAGCACGAGGAAGACGGCGCTGTCGCAGTTCCTGCAGCTGCAGCTGAACGCTTCACTGTCGCCGGGCTCGCCCATTGCGCGCCGGACGAAGCACGAGGTGAAGCTGTCGCAGAAGATGGCCAGCCGTTGCCAGCAGCATCCGGAGGCGTGGTCCAAGTACCTGCTGGCCACCTGCTACTCGCTGTATTTCCTCATACTGCCCTCCATGGTGCTGGACACGCGGCATGCGGGCAAGGAGCACGACATACTCCGTGCCGCCTACGACGTCCTGGTGCGTGCCAGCAAGCTGAAGATCACCTGCGATGAGTTCTGCTATCGCATCATGATGCAGCTCTGCGGCATCCACAATCTGCCCGTGCTCGCCGTCCGGCTGCACTACCTGATGAAGCGTTCGGGCGTCCAGCCGAATGCCTTGACCTATGGCTTCTACAATCGCTGTGTCCTCGAGTCGCAGTGGCCCAGCGACAGTACGACGCTGAGTCAGATTCGCTGGAACCGCATTAAGAACGTTGTCATGGGCGCTGCACATTTCCGACGCGCCGGGAAACGTCGTGCCGCCTCCAAGGTGTGCAAATCTCTGAGCGCCTCGCACGATCACAACCTGAGCACCTTGGAAACGGTCGACGGGCAGTCGCGCAGCAGCCTGGCCAGCTCTGGCGAAGGCGGTGGCGGTGGCGGAGGCGGAGGTCTCCTCGACTTTGCTGCCTTCGATCGATTGCGCAACAAACTGGGCAGTATTGTGCGCCAAACTGTGACGGGCGGTGCTCCAGATGCGCTGCCCACCGAGGATGTGGTCAACAGCGCCGGACTGCTCATCAGCGGTGAGTCCAACACAAGCAGCGCCAATGGAACTGCTCCACATACGCCCAGCTATGGCGGAGACTCGCAGTTGCTGAACAAACCGCGCAAGCAAATCATGAGCATTGGCGATGGCGAAGATGAGGACGACGACGAGGATGAGGATGAGGATGAGCGGGTGGAGAGTGGGGAACCAGCGACACCGATCACACCTCAAAAGATCAAGCAGGATATGCAATTCGAAGGCGGCGATTACGATCTGGACGTCGATGTGGATGTGGATGTGGATGAGGACCAGGAGACAGACGAGCTGGACGAACACATCGTTGCACAGCGAGCCAGACAGCGTGTCCAGTGTCCCACCAAGTGAGAGCTGCAATAACTTAACAGCTATTGTCAATTTATATTCATAACATTCTCTTTGCCAGAATCTCGCCGAGGACGCCTGTGACCCAGAACGATCCGCTGGGCGCCCTCAACGAGGAGGAGGCCACGCCCACGCAGCTGCAGCCGGAGATACAGCCAGAGATTGCAGCCGCCACGGCGGCTCTCAATAGCAACATGTACAGCGATAAGCCGATCCTGTTCCGGGGACAACGCAGCGCCACCTTTGACGAGTCCACGCAGATCGGCAAGAGCATGCACAGGTCGGAGACGATGCCAGTGGCCAGCAGCGGAGTCACCCACAGCCTGGCCAACATTGGCTCCTCCCTGAAGTTCACTTTCGGGTAACTAAATCGCCTCCAATCGGGCACAAACGAAATGATTATCATGACAAACTATTGTGATGATGAAGGAAAAGTGGAAGGAGAAGGCGACAACTTGTTGTTGTACCAAGTATTGTGTGCCTTTCACTTGCAGAAGATTCACACTCTCTCACACGCAGTCCACACGCAATCCACATGCATTCCACACTCCACAGCCACCATACATTCACACAATCAGCTGCAATTTTTCTCTATTCTTTTGTTTATTTTTATTATTATTTGTTTATTTAATTTTCATTTCTCTTGCATTTTATTCCATATCAAAACTCTCTCAAATCGCTCCAATTCGTTTCTGTGCAACGTTTTTTTTTTTAATCGTAGACGTTATTCACCCGCACGATTGTCCCTTAAGAAAGACTTGAAATTGCCCGCCAATATTATAGAAAATATATCAAGCATAAGGTAAGTACGCCCTCGAAAAGTTCTTCGATTTATACACACACACACACACTTATACTTATATATATTGGATAAATGTATACGAAGCAAATGCTGCGCAATATATGCTTAGTTTACAATCCACACAGATTCCACATGGGCATTAAACACTCAACAATTTTTTAACACATTTGGAAATACTTTTTTTCAAGTATTTTTCTTTAAAGAAACATTTCCAAACACAAATAATTAGTTCTATCACTTGGAAATTATTTAAATTTACATTTCTCGTTTCTTTTTTTTATTCTATACTTTTATTTATATACTTCCAATTATTTTTGAATTCATAAATGCATAAAAAAAAGCTCTTTTATCGAAAACTCGTAACATTAGTTATTCCAATGTTCATAAAATGTATTTTTTACAAAAAATGTAATTTCCATTTGTATTTACTCTTGAAAATATGTAATTGAAATAATTACTATACTTAAAAACTCACATTACTTTGTAATATAGGAGATTTATAGCTTGACATACATACATATATTGCGATGCATTTGTTTTTCTACACACACCACAATTGAATCTTCTTATGTTCCACATGAGTTCCACATTGGAAAGAGTTGCTTGCAGCATTACACGTTTCGGTTTTTGGTTATCGGTTATCGGTAATCGATTGTCGTTTCGCCCTCGCAACTTCGTTCACCTTCTCTCGTCGTCGTCGTCGTCCTCGTCGTAATCTATATCAATTTCGAGGTTGTTGTTGGTGGCGGGCAATTCAAGGTTTGACACAAGCCTCACACACATGCACACTCACTCACACACACACACACACACACACACACATTGATCGATAACAACTTGCAAAGAAATCAAATTTAACATCCACATAACCACAACAGCACTCACCCTCTCACTCTCTCTCTCTCTCTCTTTGTCTTTGTCTTTGTCTGTCTCTCTGCACTTGTGTAAGCAGCTCAGCAACTAACGAAAGAGAGTGTATGAATAACATCCACATACGATACACTTACGATCCATCGTTAACTGTTGCAGCTGTTGTTGTTGTTCTTTCTATTATTGTTGTTGACATTACACTCGCTCTAACTGTATTTGTACACTGTGTGTTTTTTGTAAACGTAAACTAACAACACTGACTCATTAACACTTTTTTTTCCATTTCTATTTCAATTTCCCCAACAGCCCCAGCCTGACGGGCAAGAAGTCCAATGAACTGATCCAAGGGAGCTTAAGTAGCATTAAATTTGCGGCGAATTCGTTGACCCGCAAATTTGATGAGATCAAGGGAGCAATTTCGGCGAATTCGACGCCGGTGAAGACGAACAATGGCAACTATGTGCATCATCATCCCCATCACCTGCAGCACCATCATCACCACCAGCATCAGCAGGACGCTTATGCCGGCGGCGAGGAACACGACACTCCTGGCAGCAACGAGGAGGGCAAATTGCGACGCGTCTCCAGCGACCTGGACCCTTGGGGCAGGCTGAGCGAGTCCCGCAAGTCCAGCTACAACAATCTAGTGCCGCTCGGCGAGAACAGCTCCAGTGCTGCTCATCATATGCACGCGTTCCCCGCGGTGCCCGACAATCTCTACAGCCTCATGATGGAGGTAAGTCCAATCGCAAGAGGAATTTGTCCGAGTACTCCTCGAAGAATTGCTTTACATTTAGGTATTATCAAGGAACTAGAAAAGTAGTGCAGTGCAATTTTACAATTCAATTTTTACAGTTTTCAAATCCTGTATTTTAAATACTTATGATTAGATAAATGTTATCAGGGATCAAAGCCATAACGGAATCCGTAACCGAAATTAATCAAACCGAAGTTACCGTTAAATAACCGATTCATGTTTAACGGTTAGTTTCGGTAAAATCAAGCATCGAATTCACTTATGCTGTTAAAGTTTTTTTTAACTCATGAGAGATTTTATATAAATTTATATTTAAATTTACAAGTTTGAACATTTTTACACAGAATTAAAATAAGAATTACATTTGATTTTTAAAATGTAATTTAAAGAAAAGATGAATTTTCAATATTTATAATCAGGGATTAAAACCCTTACCGAAAAATACCGTAACCAAATACAATTTTTCATTTGACCGAAACCGTTAAACCGAAATAACCGTTTAGTAACCATATCATTTTTAAGGGTTAATTTCGGTTTTTCATACATAAAAAAAAAAAAAATTAATATTTTATTTTGATTTTTGATTTTAGTTTTCTTATGTTTTATTTTAAAATTTTCCTTTGATATTCATAATCAAATTTTCATATTCGAATTTTTGCAAAAAAAAATTTTTTGTGAATCGAAACCATACCGTTATTTCCAAACCGAAACATACATAAACCGGTTCATCGAAACCTTTATTCAAAGATTTTTCGTAACCGATATTTGTTTCGGTTTTAATCCCTGTTTATAATAAATATCAATAAGAGTTAAAATTAATTGGTATAATCAAAGTGAGTGAAACAGTTTTATTTAAAAACTATAATCGTAACAGTCCCTGATAAAATCTGATAAAATAATTAAGAGATCTAAGAAATTGACTGACCCTTGATCATTAGTAAATTGCAGGGATTAAAACCGAAACGAATATCGGTTTCAGTTACGGTTTCGGTTATGTTCGGATTTAGGTTTTCGGTTATAGGTTACGCAAAATCTTTGAATAAAGGTTTCGTAACGGTGAACCGGTTTTCGTATGTTTCGGTTTTGAAATACCGGTACGGTTTCGGTTCACAAAAAAAAAATTTTCTTTGTAAAAATATAATTATATTAACAAAATAATAATAATACATATTTATTTCACATGTAAATCAAAATTAAAAATAAAAAATAAAATCAAAAATAGAATAATACAAAACTAATAACAAAATATCAGAGATTGCAAATAAGACCTATGAGTCGGAACAAAAAACAGTTCAAAATTTTTTTTTAAATTATTTTTAGTTTGTTTTTTAAATTTTTACAACAATAATTAATAATAAAACATGCTTTTCAAATTGTATTTTAGAGTTATACTAAATCTTATTTGCAATTTTTAAAATATCAATTAAAAATAAAACTTTCTTTCAATTTTTATAATAAAAATTGTAAAAAAAAATGGATTTTAAGATATATGAAAAACCAAAATTAACCCTTATAAATGAAACGGTTACTAAACGGTTATTTCGGCTTACAGGTTTCGGTCAGATGAAAATTTTTTCGGTTACGGTTTCAAATTTCAATCGGTTTTTACCGGTTAAAGGTTACGGTTTCGGTTAGTGTTTTAATCCCTGGTAAATTGGAACTAAAATCTAATCCAGTTTTCTTGTGAGCCGTTGTCTGTCCCGGTGATTACTTTTGTGATAAAGAGTAACCTTAGGAATTTGTTATCGATTGTTTCAGGCTTCTGCGGATCCCGATTGCGATGTTCTAATACAGTTGACGACCTGCTCGCAGTGCCACAACTGCTCGGTGCTGGTCTACGACGAGGAGATCATATGAGCGGCTGGTCGGCGGAGGACTCCAACTTGAATACCACATGCCATGCGTGCAACAAGCTGACGGTGCCCTTCCTCAGCGTTCAAATCACGCGTCTCTCGTCCACGGAGAGCGAGACAGATGGCAATGGTGACGGTGTCGCAGCCGACAAGTCCAGCCTGACGGTCCCGTATCTGAATCCACTGGTGCTGCGCAAAGAACTGGAGAACATACTTACCCAGGAGGGCGACATGGCGCTCATTAAGCCCAACTTTGTGGAGGAGCATCCCATCATCTATTGGAATCTGCTGTGGCTCATGGAGCGCATCGAGGGCAAGACACATCTGCCCGAGCTTTGTCTGCCGCCAACAGTAAGTGTAGCTCGATACAAGTGACATAGGTCCGGGATTAATCCATTCAATTCCATTCCAATCCAGAGTGATGAGGAGCAACTGGATCCACTGACCAAGGTCAAGACGGTGCACATACAATGTCTGTGGGACAATCTAAATCTGCACAGTGAAACCAGCGGTCCGCCCATGTACATTCTCTATCGAGAGACGCAACCGACGAGTCCATTGCTCAAGGCTCTGCTCACCGATCAGGCGCAGCTCAGCAAGAAGTGAGTTCTAGTGATCAGATTGGTATTCATTTTTATCGAAATTGGCTCCCTCATTCATTATGTAGCTGTCACAACGCAAATCCGTTGATTAGACCTACAACTAATTGATAAGCATTGTTGCATAATATCAACTATCACAAGTTGAACCGAGCAGAGATATTTAAACACATTTCCCCACTCTGAAATTTATCATGATTTTTTTAACAGACTTTCGAAATATCCTAGAATGCGATACATTTTGAATATTAATAAATCACTATTGATAGCCGAGACCGCAAAAGATCTCCGATATTATGAATCCCAGAGATTCTTAACTTGTTTATCTCATACAAATTTAAGTGAAATTCAAGCGAAAGCGATTTCTGTGGCACCCCCGTATATTCCTGTATAAAATACACAAATCAATTTAAATTTTGAATTTATTCCCCGCATAAGAAAACCAAATTAATTACAAAGTATCTTGAAGATATGGCTTAAGTTTTGGTAAAGAGCATTCTTGATAACAGACAGTGTCTTATCAACTAATATTAAACTGATGTTAGAAGTTAGTTTAAACGCAACTGCTGTGATAATATCAGCCTTCTAGCTATTACCGTTTGGGCTTTGCTGCAATTGTCATCACCACCACAGTTCTTTTAGACTTACAAATTAATTTCCTTCTTTTATTTCCTTGTACTTTCACTAATCATCGATTTATCAATTTGCATTTTCACAGCGTCATTCAGCAGATTATTTCGGCCATACGTTGCAACGATCTGGCAACGCCGCTGAAGCGATTGGCCAACGAGCGGCACAAGCTGAAAAACAACGGCGTGGAGCGATCGCATTCGTTCTACCGGGACATACTCTTCCTGGCGCTAACGGCCATCGGGCGTGCCAATGTCGATCTGGCCACATTCCATCGCGAGTATGCGGCCGTATTCGATAAGCTGACCGAGCGCGAGTGCAACATGTACTATCGCAATCAGGACTTGCCGCCATCGGCCTCAACGATCTTCTGTCGGGCGTACTTTAAGCCATTGTTGTTGCCCTGACGGGCGGCTCTGATCGGTGATGGAGGAGACGACGCCGAGGACGCGGATGCGGATACGGAGGCGGATGTGGATGCGGATGATGAGGCAGATGATGATGTTAAACCCTAAAAAGACAAGGCGACCAAAAAAGAAACAAACAAAAAACAACAACAAAACGCTTAACACAATCCACATCAATTGACAAAAAAAACACACAAAAACAAAACGAAACATGAAAAACAATAATTCGACTTGTAAATGACTTGAACTTAAATTTTAAGTACTTAATTTTTGTATGTTTTCCTTTTAAATTAATTGACAATGATTTAGTTGCTTGGCACTTTTATCTCTCTCTTTCTCTCTCTCTCTCTTTTTATCTAACTATCTCTTTCTATCTCGCCAAACAATCCTTCAAATGACTGGTTTCTAAGACAATACACCCCCTCCCCCTACACACACACACACACACACACACGCACACAGAGAGTAACTTTTTTGGATTCGTTTTCCTTCAACGTGACCCTCGTCACATTTGCCTTATTATATATAATATAACGGTATAAAAATATACATGTATGTCTGTAATTAGTTTGTATATGATTGCATGGATCTATATATGTATGTATGTTTGATGTATGTATGTTTGTATGCATGTATTATCATCATTGGATCGTTTTCTCATCGATTTGGTTGAATTAATATTTCTAAAATACTAATTAAACCGATCGATTGATGTCGTCCACTTTGTTTGATATTAACATAGCTCGGAAAAATGGAAATTCGTCTCGAACAGAGAGGGGGTGGGGTGGGGTCGGGGTTAGGGCTAAACGTAAATCTGGGATAACATGGGGCAACCACAACAACAACAGACAGAAACAACAAAAATTATTACAATAGAATATAAATATAAAATCAATTGTTTAAAAACAAGTACATAGTTTGAACAAACCGTTTAAAAAACAATGTCCTCTTTCCTCACACACATACACACACACCTACACACGCACACAACAAATACAACAACAACAACGATAGGGAAAGAAAATTTATAAGATAAATAATGTAAAACAACAACAACAACTCATTAACCTTTTCAGCAATCTTTTTTTTTGTCGGGCGTATTAAGTAAATGTATATTTAATATAATTAAATTAATTTAAAACAAATGGCAAAAATAATAAAAAAAAATACAAAATTAAAGTTAAAGTGTTTTTATCAAAATTTGTATCCAAATCTCCAACTTCTTTTGCAAGGTATTGAACTAGCAGCTGATTTCTTATTCAACAAAACGTTCTATACAAGATCAGTTCAAAAATCAACCCCTCCATTTTCGAGTACTTTAACTCGATTATGTTTAAGTTAATTTTGACATGAGGATTTGATTAATATTAAAACTTAAATATCTTAAATTTGAATGGAAACAAATTCAGAAGCCAAGCCATGATCAAAATGACATTCGGCTTAGAAATCGGATTATATTGGGCCAAGTTATGAACGCCTAATATGATTTTCGAATAGACGAACAGTCTAATTGTTTGTTACCAAATTATAGTTTTGTTGAGATACCAAAAAATAAAAAAACAATTGGTCATTTAGTCAAAATCTGTGAGATTGGTTCAAATTATCTCAAAAAAGAAAAACAATAAATACAAATTGTTTATGATAGCCGATATTCGACTACAAGATACTGTAGGAGAGAACAAAGTTTCATCAAAATGATATATTATTTAAATTATATTATACATAAATTATTAATAATACCCTTTGCTCTGAAAGCGTTATTCAAATTGATAACAAATTCAACAATTTTCCATTTCCATTCCATTTACAGATACATGCAAAGAATTCAGTAAAAAACAATAATCAGAAATTAAAATTTTTATCATTTGGTTATAAATAATAAACAAAATTTATTTGTTGTTATGGAAATACATAAGGATCGAAAAAAAAATGTAATTTATATACTATACTCGTAGATAAAGGCCGAGGGCTGACGGACGGACAATGACGAATGGAACAATCCAAGTGGATATTGCGTTATTTGGATTGTTGTCGATTGTCGAGAGTCGATACACAAAATGTGGAAACGTACACGGCTAGTACAGTACAGTACAGTGAACACTACGGCTAGGCGAACTTACAGACTACGAACGTGAGGCGACAAATCTAGAATTATGTGTAAGCGGAAGAAGTTAAAAGGCTGAGGGAACTTTGGGGATCACAACCTCAGTCTATCTTTTAATCGGAGAGCAGAACAACATCATCGCTGCCGATGGCGGGTGGGGGAGGAGCAGGAGCAGGAGCAGGAGATGCTGGAGATGCAGATGCAGAGGTCTTCCCATCGGCGGCTGTCGATTCATCGTTCTGCTTGCGCAGGTATTGACTAATGAGAGCATTTTTGGTGGGCGCATGGAACTGCTGATCCCGTGCCACGGACATGAGGAGCGTGCCGCGCTTCTTGGTGCTCGTGGCAGCTGTCGAGGCAGCTGCTCCTGTCGAAGGTGAGCACGTTGAGGATGTTGTGGGCGTCGACGGCGTTGATTCGCCGCGCTTGGTTGACTTTTGCATATCTGGGTTGGACTTGGTGGGATTGGCATCCGTTGACTCGGGAGTTGGCGTTGGCGGTGGCGTGGGATCGCGCAGCGAAGTGTCCGCCATGCTGAATTTGGGCGTGAGCGTGTAGTTCCATTGATTCTGGAGCGTCAGCTCGTCCAGTTGATGCTTGTGAAGCATTTCAGCGTTGACCACCCAGCAGAGTCGTTTCTTGGGCTTCTTGGATTTCTTGGCGTCGCCGCCAGTGTCCAGGACGACGGGCTTCCAGCTGGCCAGCTCATCGAACTTCTCGCGCAGCAGCGACTTGGGCGGCAGCGTCTGTGTCTTTAGCGTCCTCTGTGTCTTCAAGAACTCCAGATACTCGGAGATGAGAAAGACCTTGGAGTTCCTGTTGCCGTGGATGAGACGCACCATCTGCTGCAGCAGTGGCTCGTCCAGCTGCATCATCTCCTCCAGCGGCTCCTCCTCGCGCACCTGCTCCGGCGGCGGCTCCAGCGTCAGCGGCTGCAGCTGCCAGCAGCCGTACATCTCAATTGTCTGCGTGAAGACGGCGGGACACAGCTGGGACTTGTTGCCGTTCTCGTCCAGCCAGACGGGTCCCAGCAGGCGGGGCTTGATCTTCTTGGTCTGTTTCTTCATCTCCTGGGCGAACTCCTGCTGCAGCACCTGCAGCTTGGCCTTCTGTGCCTCGCGTGTGTTGCCATCCTCGAGCTCGCCATCGTTCTGCAGCTCCTCATCGCTGAGATGGCCATGGGGCACAAACCACTCGTTGTATTCCTCCTCCGACTCCTCCTCGGACTCGCGCTCCTTTTCATCCTCGCTGGCACTCAACGACTCACCCGGCTCCTCCTCCTCCCACTCGCAATCCGAGTCCACCTCATAGTCAAAGTGTGCCTGCAACGGATCACAATGGATATATAAATATTTCAATTATTCCTGCTTCAGATGCTCGTCTACTCTACCTTATCCTGTCCCAGCGGACGACGTGCACAGATCAACTGGCTGCGCTTGCGCCAGGTGCCATAATAGGGCGGACGACGGTTGTCCGCGAAGTGCAAGTACTTGGCACGCATCCAGGGCTGCTGCTTGGCGCGCTCCTCCACAATGGGCGTGCCCGCGTTGGCCAGATCATCTGAAAGCAGAGGGCAAAGGCGATGAGAAATGTTTGTTCCTTTTGGTCAGTTGATTTTGATCAGGAATCGTTACGATTTTGACTTAAAAAAATTACCTATTTTAATTTTAATTTATGTTCTCTTTCTAGATCTTAATTATAAAATAATAGTTTAATTTTTTTAATTACAATAATAAAAACTGAATTGCCATATATTTTAAAAGGTAAGCAGCAATTTAAAATAAATGTATATTTCTAATGATATATCAAAGTATGGATAAGATTCTTCATATACATAGATTCTCCAAGGTATTTATGTGTCAATCATACTGTGGAGGTACTGATTTCAATTTAAAAGATATGGCAATGCAATCTTGTTGTTTAATGATTTATACATACATAAATGTATATTTATTGGTGTTAAAACTAAGTTATTGTTGTATAACGCGTTGGTTCAAATTAGCGGTGGGCACGAAATCTGAATCGAGAAATATGCAAAATTATTTTGCAAATATTTATTTTTCTTTAAATCATAGTCATAACAATCTCCGATAAAAAATCAATAACTATTAAATTAGAATTTTATTGAATTATTTAAATTATGTTGAACAGAATTAAAATCGAACTTTAAATCGAAGTGTTAAAATCGTTAAAACAAAAGTCGAAAGATCGTAAAAGAAAATATATCGCGTACTTAAAAATCGGTATCGCGAAAATTGAGTTGTCGATTTTTTAATGTAGTTTTCTATCACTACTAGAGATGGGCACGGGCCTCCTTATTAAGGCCCGGCGAAATAAATCTTTCTGGCCCGGCCCGAGCCCGGCCCGATACAACTACATATATACTCTTTTTTTTAAATTAATTTTTTTTATTCATAATATTTTAATGTCAAAAAAAGTGTTTATTTATTTTTTAATTACTCAAATCTAACAATTAATCTTAATAATTCAACAAAATTAATATTTACACAATTTTATGTAAAATATTAATTTGTATGTAATTTAAGTGAAATTCAAGCGAAAGCGATTTTTGTGGCACCCCCGAATATTTTTATTAATCGATATGAAAAATTGACTTTTCGGGCCTACCGGGCTTCGGGTGTTTTGCTTAGGCCCGGGCCCGGGCCCGCACGAAAAAAGCCCGTTTTCTATTTTCATGCACGAAGCCCGGTGATTTTTTGAAGAGGCCCGCGGGACACGAAGCCCGGCCCGGCCCGTGCCCATCTCTAATCACAACTATAAATGAAATCAGCGATGGGCACGAAATCTGAATTCGGGAGCACTACTACAATTTTTATGACGGTCATAAATTGTAAGTGTCAAGTGCTGGGAGCAGTCCCTAGCTCCCGGAGCCAATGCGTGCCCACCGCTGAGTTAAATAGTTTTATTTTTGAATTTCTAAGTTTATGGGAACTAAATATATATGGGCATTTCCACAGAAAGGTCCACCGCGGCCAAAAACGTAAAATTGATCAAAAATTCACATCTTTTGAAATTTTCTTCCAGAAATGTACTTAAGTTATTTATTTAAGCAATATCCGCTAGAAGAAATTCAATAGGATGAACATATAGATTCTACATTGGAATAAATTCACTTTTTCCATATTTATGTCAATTTTCTTAAAAATTGACTTCCAAAATGGACCGTTTGTATTTTAACGATTACACTAAGTAGGACAGTAAAATTGAACCATGAATCATTTTAATTCAAAGAAATATATTGAAAGTTTAATTCAAATATGTTTTTCGGGCTGTTTTGATATATAATTTAAAAATAGAGAGACAGAAAGAACATAAAAATAGTGATGGTAAAAAATGTCCCGTGCGCGATGTCCCGTGCGAATTTACGTCAAATTGAATTAAAAAAAAAGTGCAAGTCATCTTTGAAAAAAATCATAACCATTTTTAAGAGGCATCAATGCACAAGAGTCTAAAATTAGTTGCATTAAAATATTGCCTCTGTATTCGCTGAAATTGGCGTTTGAATTGGTTGACCTCAAAAGTCACTTCCATTTCGTGTCCCGTGCGAATCACTTGAATTTTGCTATTATCTTAAAAATGAAAAATTACCCAAAATCAATCTTTGCACCAATGAAAGAGCTAATCAAATGCTATATATTAAGCCCTTCATCAGAAAAAAAAACCGTTTCCTTTTTACCGTTTTTTTACTTTGAATGTGTACGAATGTCCCGTGCGCGAGTTTGGAAATGCCCATATGTAGGAATGTTCAATTCCTCACTAATAAAGGGATATCCTAGTAATAGTATTTTTTGAGTGTCGTTTGATTTATGATACTCACCAATCACCTGGACGTCGTCGTCGTCCTCCTCGTCCTTGGCGCGTCTCTGGAGCCGCACGTCGCGCTTGCTGCTCAGCGGCTTGTGCCTGGCCAGACGCAGGTCGCCCAGGTAGAGATGGTTGCGTGTGGGACGCTTGACGCGTCCAATGCTCTCGTTCAGATCCTCCTCCTCGCCGTCGTCGTCGTCGTCATCCTCGCGGAAGAGACGATCCAACTGGCGGCGCGTGTCGCTGGCGATTGTGGCCCGGATGACGGGCGCCATGATCACATGGTCTTTAATTTGGAATGGACGAAACGCCAGGGATTGGCTGTGGCCATTGCTGGGTCCGCTGTCGCAGCTGTTCTGGTCCTGGTCGAGGGATCCGCCCATCGACTGCCGCGGCTGCTTGGGCACGAAGAACTTGGTGAACGATGCGGCGGCGCGCTTCTTCTTCTGCTCGGCCTCCTCCTTCTCCTGCTCCTTGCGGCGGCGCTCCTCGTCCTTCTTGCGCTGCACCTCCTCCTTGGCCTCGTTGCGCTTGCGCTTCTCCTCATCCTTCTTGTCCACCTCGGCCTGACGCTTGCGCTCCTTCTCCTCGCGCTCCTGCCGCTTCACTTGCTCCTTGTCCTCGCGCTCCTTGCGCCGCTGCTCCTCCTTTTGCTCGCGCTCCGCCTTCTTCTGCTGCTCCCGCTGCTCCTTCTCCTGCTGCTTGAGGCGACGCTCATCCTGCAGCTTGCGCTCCTTCTCCTCGCGCGCCTTGCGTCGCTGCTCCAGCAGCTTCAGCTGCTTGGCCGTCAGATTCTGTGTCTGTGTCTTGTCGGAGCTGCTGGATTTGTCCTCCTTCTCCTCCTCTTCCTTCCCCTCCTCATGTTCCTTTTCTTCCTTTTCTGGTGACGTCTTGTTCAGCGTGTCCGTGTCCACGTCCATGTCCCCATCCCCTTCCGTGCCGGAATGCTCGTCCGACTTGGGCTCGCTGTCGCTCTCTAGAAGCGGCTCATCCGAGTCCACATCCATTTTGGACTCCACATCCTTGACATTGGACTTTGACTCCGGCTCTGGCTGTTTCTGCGACTTGGTGTCTGTCTCCACCACCTTGGGACGCTTCTGGGGATTGAGTTGCTCAGCAATAGCCTCGATATCGTCGCTGGAGTCACTGCGTTCAACTGCCAGCGGGATCTTGGCCGGCGGCGCCTTCTCCACAGCCGCTGGCTTCTTCAAAGACTTGCGGCGCTTGGAACGCTTGCTGTTCAGCGGCAACTTGATCTGAACTGGCGACGGATGACTCGCTTTCTCTGCAGGCTTCTCCTTCTTTGTCTTCGCCTTCTTGGCAGCGCTGTCATCAACAGGCTCATCCTCGTCCTCGTCGACGTCAATGTCGTCGTCATCGTCGATCAGCTCAATGACATCCTCGGACTCGACCGTCTTTGGTTTCTTGCTGGGCGTTATGGCTGCCACGCCCAGTTCCAGATTCTCCTTGCTGTTGGAGCGACGCAGCTGCTCCGACTCCGTCTCCGACTGCTGCTCACAGCCATAGGACAGCTTGCGTTTACGTGGTTCCCGCTCCACTTCATCCACATCCAAATCAACGACGACAGCTGTGGAAGAAGCTGCCGCCACTGGCGAAGCTGCTGACGTTGGAGTTGTGGACGCTGCTGTGGCCCCCGCCGCAGTCTTGGCCACGGGCGTGATCAGCTTGAAGGGCAGACGCGTCTGCACGAACTTCTTGCCCCCGCTGCCCGTGTTGCTGGCGTTGGCATTGCGATCGGCGGATTTCGCTGCATTCGCATTCGCATTCGCGTCTTTCTCTTTCGCACGTCCAGAGTTTGGCGTTTTCACAATGCCGGCAGGCATCTTCTGACACTCGATTCGGCTCTCGTTTCACTTGTTAGTTGTGGAAATGGCAGCGCACTTTTCTTCTGTTCAATTTCACTTTAATCTTTCACGCGCGCACACACAAACACACACGCACAACAATTGTGGAAAAGCGCGCCAAGAACAAAACATACACAGATGTTTTCAGTCAGTGTTGCTTTGAAGAAGGGCTGCGCATCAAATATCGATATATCAAAATATCGATAGGTACTTGTTTGTCATGGATATTGACAGAATCGATAATATTAGTATTTTTAAATAAGCCCTGCGACAATCGAAAATTTGTGTTGATTGGCAACGCGCCAACAACGCAACGCACAAATGTTTGTGTAGATGGCGCCAGTTAAACTATTAAAATTGTATAATTGAAAAAACTAAAATAAAATAAAATAGATTATTCTCTTTTGTAGACAGAAGAACATTAATCATTAGTGGAAGTTGTGCGCCCATCAACTGCAAAGGTAGAATTATGTTATTAGTTTGTTTTTTTGGGTCACTAAATTATGCAACAGCTGCCACGCCTCCTTCCACTTGGCACGGCCCATTTTGAATTAATATTCAGTCTGATTTGTGTTCAATTTAATTAATGAGGGGACAAATCGAATGAATATGTGTAAATTAATTTAATCAGTTAAGTTTTTTTTTCTTTTTCTTTTTTTTTTGCAATCATCAACTTTTTACATTGTTTACGCAGTTCAATTTGCCGTTTTTACTAATCCTGGATAAGTGCAAATAGCTTGCGGCCACAACGTGCACCACTCCCACTCCTTCCCCCCCCCCCGGAGTTGTGCCCTTCACTTGCCATGTGTCACACTGGTTGACATGGTGACTGAGAATGCTGCTGTCTCTGATCATGACCGTAGTTAGCATTGGGCGGAAAAGGGGAAAGAATATTATGGATCCCATTTTTCCAAGGGCGTGCGCAGGCCTGAGCAGGGGGAAGCTGCCCCGACCTCGAATCCTTCAAAATAAAAAAAATACAGTCGAACATCTATAACTCGAATTTTCTCTAACTCGAACAAAATTGAATGGTAATAGCGTTAACTGAGTAAATTTCATACAATTCTGCTTTCGTAACTCGAACTTCCATATGACGAATTTCTCCATAACTCGAACAAAAATATTGGCGCGTGCTCCATTTAGTCGAATTTTTCGGGAAAATCCCCATAAAGTTTGAATATTTTTTCGTTTCTGTTTTATGTTTTTGTTACCGGCTCGTTTGGATATGTTATATTGATGTACATTAACAAATGGTGATGGAATATGACAAAATATTGCATAAAAAATTACTTAGGCTGATGAATTAGCTATAGGAAAGATGATCGTAATGTGCTTCTTTGTCAGCGCATCAGTGCAAGATTATTTACCATGGCCCCAGGACGTGTATTAAAATGTAAATCGCTTGAAGAAATATTCAAACTTATTTGTTAAGAAATTCGGAAGTGGACCAAAAAAATTGTTGTGGCTGAAAAATATGGTATCTCAGCGAAAGCAGTTTTCATTATATTAAAATATATAAACTTAATTATGAAGTCATTTGAATCGCGAACATTTTTTTTGGATAATGGTGATTCGAGTTAGGGAAATTCGAAAATTATTTTGTTTCCAGAAAGAAAAGTAAAATTATAAAAGATATTATTACAGCTCCAGAAACATCAAAATCAATGATAAATCAAATTATTAAAGTACGAATTCTTTTGAATAATGGATACAAAACTTTAATTTTGCAGGTTAACTTTTGTTTTAATTTTAAAGGAAGGATATAAGGGGGCTTTTTCTGGTTGGCAAAATTTTGTTTTTGATTTTTTTATTGCATATTTTTATAGCTTAGATATTTGAGAATATCGTCTTAAAAGGGTTTTTTGAAATTCGAAATACTTTAGGAGATATGGCCTTTTTAAAAAAACAAATTAGAATATATACAGTCTAACTTCCCTAACTCGAATCACCATTATCCAAGAAAAAAATTCGAGTTAGGGAATATTTTTTTTTTAGTTTTTTAAAAGAAACTATATACTAATGCATTTATTCATAAATACATTTAAAATTGCAAATTTTTCTTGTTATTTTCAACAAAAAGGATTCCAGTTTGTTCAGGACCTTTTAATATTCTCAGAAATTTGGTTTCCTCGTTCTTTTGCTGTATCCAGAAGAAGTTCCCGATTCAAATGTCAACATAATTAATATTCCATTTTTTAATAAATTGAAAAATGTTTTTGCTGACATACCACATTTTTCAGCAACTTTTATTTATTTGGTCTACTGTCAAATTCCTTGACTACTAATAAGTTTGAATATATAAGCTGACAAAGAAGTACATTTCGAACATATTTCCTATAGCTAATTCACCAGCCTATGTAATTGTTGATGCAATATTCTATCATATTGCATCACCATATGTTAATGTACATCAATATTACATATATAAACGAGCCGGTAACAAAAGCATAAAACATAAACGAAAAAAAATTTAAACTTTTTTGGGGATTTTCCCGAAAAATTCGACTTACTGAAGCACGCGCCAATATTTTTGTTCGAGTTAGGGAGAAATTCGACTTATGGAAGTTCGAGTTACGGAAGCAGATTTGTATGAAATTTGCTTAGTAAACGCTATTGCCACTCGATTTTGTTCGTGTTAGAGAAAATTCGAGTTAAAGAAGTTCGAGTTAGTGAAGTTCGACTGTATTTACATCAACACAATACATTAAATAATACGGGTGAAGATGACTGTAATATTGTAAAAAATTTCCGATTTTAAATATGAAATGGTTAATTTTTGAGAATGGCCTCTGTATCTGAGGCGGTATTACTGTCTGATAAAAACAATTTTATTGGCTTTACAAATCTAGGGAAAATGAAGATCATTGAGTATATAAAATTAGTTACTTGTATCAAGTTGAAATTGTATTTTTCTAAATTATTTCACGAAGTATTGCATATTTTTAGTCTTCCTTCTGGAAGGGGAAGGGCGTGACCCCCCTCTGCTCACTTCATGCCAACGCCCTTGTTTCATTCATTTAATTACAATTTGTCTCAATTGCAACCGATGCACAAGTGTATCCTTCCCCCTCCCCCACCCCTCTCAGACTTCCCCGCCCATCACAGCACGCTGTAACCCATTTAACTTTCGCCCAAATCTTAAATCTAATATTGACATGTGTAACAGAAGTAGCAACAGCAACATTGGAAACATCAACGGTTCCTGCTGCGGTTGCCACTGCGGTTCACCATAACAGGGGGGTGGACCTGAGCCCGCAACCCCCTCCAACCCCCGCACCACCCCCTCCAGCCACGCAGCTCGCTTCGCCTTCGGTTGCCGCTTGGCATGTGGCATATTATACGCATTTGGGCAGCTCGGATTTGGCTGTTTGCTCGACATCGACTCCTTTAATAATGATAATAATAATAATTTTGCGTTGATGTTGATTCCGTTGGGAATCAGCAACGGCAGCAGCGCAGCAGCAGCGCAGCAACAGCGCAGCTCTCGCGTTTGGCGAGCGTAAAATGAAAACTCGCTCATGCATGTGAACTGAACGTGGAGGGGGTGGAGGGCAGATGTCGGCAGGGGGAGGGATGCGAGGATGCCCTATGGATGTAGGTAATAGAAAATCTATTAGCGCGTACAAAACACGAAAACTCTCTGGAGAGAGCAGGTCGATTTTCCTTGTGGGTGGGGTGGGGTGGTGTGGGGTGGTGTGGGGTGGGATGAAGTACACTAACATTCATTCGTTCATTCATTCATTCATTTATTCATACATCCTTTTGATGACACACGCAAAGAAAAAGCAAAGTAAATTCGGTACAATGCATAGATGCATGAGTGTGCGAGGGAGAGGACGAGAGGGCGTGAGAGAGAGAGAAAGGGAGACAGAGAAGACGATGAAATTAGAGACCTGTTGGCGTGAAGCGTGCATGACATGACTGACTGACTAGCAGACTGACTGACTGACTGACAGATTGATAGACAAGCACACGACATGCACACAATCTTCAAAATACGAGTATATGCATACATATGTATGTGTGTTTATACGACGTTCATTTCGCGAAATGGGTTTGATTCGTAACAAAAACCATATGAATAAAAAATCCTTTTTTTAAGTTCGATTATTTAGAATGTTGCGCATTCCTTAATTGGAAAATGGCACCGGCTTTGAAGAAAGGTAAAAATGGAAAGATGTTTGGAAAAATTGAAAAATTGAATTGAACCAAGCCTAAAATCCAGACAAATTTTGCTTGTTTTTTGAAATTTGATGACAGCGTCGTAAATTGCAAAGCAACAGAAAATGATCATAACAATATTAAAAGAATTCCAAAATAAGTTTACAATAAACTATAGAAATAAAATAACTATTGTGTATGTATTTTGCGTCTAAGGCTCTTGTTTTGAGGAAAGTTTTGATATCACGAATTCAATTCATTATTACTTGGGCATAATTGCCAATATTAAACATACTTTTGTGTAAAATGTATGATAAATAAAATAAAATTAGTTCTTATTATACTTTTAAATATAAACATCAATCAATTAAGCAAGCTTCCTTCATCAAATCAGAAAAACACCTGTAAAATGAGCTCAAGAAGTGAGAGTCAAACATTTTTTCATAATCAGCATAATTATTAATTATAATCTTATTTAATTTTAAGTAGTTTACCAAACTTTTGTCACACTGTAAATGACCAAGTCTCTGGCCCCCTCCGCTTCCCCCTTCCCCCTTCGCCCCGGACTCTGGCTCTGCCACTGTCTCTTTGTTGTTGTTGTTGTCGTTGTTGTCTTCAATCGCAGTGTGTATTGTATTTAAGTAATTGGAGGGTAAAATGTGTTTCCAATTTGTTGTACCAATGTGTGTTAGCAACATTTTTCTCCCTCTCTCTCTTGCTCTCTCTCTTCATCTATCTATCTCTCTCTTTCTTACTGCCTCAGAACAAGAACAACAATGAGAACTACAACAGCAACAAGATTGAAAAAAGTATTGAATTACATTTATACAACATTTGGTTGAATAGCTTTTGCGAGGGCGCCTCCCCCTCCCCCTCCCCCCTCCATCGCTGAGCCACCCCCCTTACACCCGCCTCCCCGCTTGGAACGTGCGCTGCGGTTTCTGTTTCCTTTTGTTGAGCGGCGGGCGGTCGGTCGGTCGGTTGGTTTGGTTTGGTGGGTGGCTCTCACTGTGGGCTGGACCTGACTGTGTCTATCTATCTGTCGGTCTGTCAATCGCTTAGTCCGTCCGTCCGTCTGTCTTTCTGTCTGTTGTAGATTTGTGGCTTCCATGGTGTGTCTAGATGCGTCAGCGGCAACACGGCGTTGAAAGCCATTGGCATTCCCGCAGGAATCGCTATGAAAATTCATTAGTTGCCTTAGTTTTGAATTGCGTACGACGCATGTGGCACATATACATATACACTCAGAAAAACAAATCAACAGAGATTATTTAATATACAATCATTCTCAAAAGCTGGAAAAGCTCGGAAACAAAATTATTTATACTAAAAATCCCGAAATTTTTTAAATTTTAATTTTTTGCTGTGATACTTTAAGTACGTTTTGAAATTAATTCAAGTCTGTAAAGGATGGAATCATACTAGTTTAAGTTCACAAAAATCTTAAACTTATCCAAAATGCACTTGATTCTAGTACAAAACATTCTTAATACATTTTTGAATAAAAAAAACTTCAATTTTAAAACTATTTTAAAAGGTATTCAACTAAACTCACAGATTTTTATGTTCAGCATGGTATCACTGCGGACGGCAGTCCGCGCTAGTGACGAAAGCAGCACGAAGGGTGCGAAAGGCGACTAGCAATATATACAGGAAGAATGGAAAATTTGCTATGACTGTCCGATCAGGTTACAGACTATTCTGACTAAGTTACGTTGAAATCGGATAAACATATCATAAGACTGTCTTACGAGCAGTCAGTCGGGATTTTAGGCAATCTTAAGAATTAAAGAACAAACTTTATTTAAGGATGATGTATTTTTCTCTAAGTGTACATACATAAATATATCTTTAGAGGCACGCAAGCATGCATTTAGTGCGTCCATTCACAGGGCTTTGTGTCTGAACCTGGACTTGCTTTATTATGCCGTTTGAGCCACAGACAGAGCCGGAGACGGACATTATCACGGACACGGACACGAAGACGGAGACGCATTAAAATTGTAACAGCCAAAGCGAAAATGAAATGAGAATGGGAAATGGGTTTGGGTTTGGGTTCGAGTTTGGTATTGGAATTGGGAAATGGTAATGATAAAGGGAAGTTCAACTCGGCTAAGGTACAGGTACAAAGAAAAGACGAAGGGAGTGGCAGAGGGAGAGGGAGAGTGAGAGTGAGAGTGAGAGACAGAGAGAGGGGACAGGTTGACACACTTGCTGGGAGACGCAACCGGCAAACGTCCTTAACACAATGCGCCATTGTCTGTTGGACTCTTTCCGGATACGAGTACGAGTCGAATTCGTAGAAAACGCATTTCCCACACTTTTCACTGACTGTCCGTCTGTCTATCTTTCTGTCCGTCTGTCTGTCTGTCTGTCTGTCTGTCTTTCTGCCTGTTCTGCCCACGCTTTGATCTGTCCAACTGTCGATCGCCACCATAAATAGCTGTCAAATTCAATTCCGTTTACTTCCCCCTGTCACTTCGATCTTCGATCTTCGATCTCTTTTTTTTATTTCATGACTTTTCATGTGCTGCCTCTGTAAGCTGTAAGCTTCATTGCAACAAATTAGCTTGATTCACATTTTGACATTGCCTTTGATGCAATGATGTGGCACTTTGTCGGTTTGGCAGTCTTCGCTCTCAGCTTCCGATCTTCTGGATCCCCGAGAGGTTCAACAAGTCATGCTTATAAATTGCCCTCCACAGCGATGAAAGTTGTTTGTCACAGCATATCGAGTGCCCCTCTACTGTATCTGCCCCTGACCTCTATGCCCCTTTCTCATCCACTCCCTTCCAATCCCGCTTTGGAGCTTCTAATTGTACAATGTCAAAATGTATAGCACAGTCTTCGGCGTTCTCCTCTCGACACACAACAATCTAGAACAGTGGTGGGCACGAAATCTGAATTCGGGAGAACTACAACAACATCAACAACAACAACCCTATTACACAGAAAAAAAAAATCCGGGATATTTAACCCGAACTCTTTCCGAAACGATGTCAGAAGTGGGGTTAACTCGGATTTTCTGAAACCAAGTATGAAATACTTGATTTTTTCAATCCCGAATTCAATACTGGAATTCTTAAATTCAGGCTAAACAATTTTTATTAATTATAATGTTTTTCTTTACATTTAAACTATTTCTTTTTATTTTTTTTAAAACGTTTTTTTAACGTTTTTTTTCAAATTTTTTTTTTCAATAGATTTTTTTAAACAAATTTTTTTTTTTAACATTTCTTTATTTTTATCTTTTTTTTTTTTAATTGACGGGGGGAATCGAACCCAGATTTTTTTCAAACTGGAGTTGGCGACTCTAACCATTGAGCGACCGGACCGGATGAAATGAGAGAGGCCGAGAGACCGAGAGAGAGAGAAACTAGATCTAATTGTTTGTAATAACAGTATCTCTGCAAAAAGCCTTTGACTGTTTTGTTTCTTATACAAAAATAAAAGTCTTTCAAAACATTTTTTATTTCTTGCTCCAAAATAAAAGTCATCATATTTTTATTATTTTCCTCACAAATAGAAGTGTTTGGAGACTTACTTTTATTTTAGTAAAAAATAAAAGTATTTTGAATCTTATACTTTTTTACTCAAAGATTTTTTCAACAATTTTTTCAATAACTCTTAAAAAAAAACAAACAAAAATAATCCGGAACATTTATATAAGACTGATTTAATAAAAGTCAAATTTACTTATTATTTTTTTATGGATAAAATAAGAATCAATAAGAATATTTACTTATAATATATTTATATACATATATCTATTTTTTTTTAATTTTTTAATTTGTTCAAATAGTAAATGACTTTGAGTAACTATTAAAAGTACTGTGTGTTGACTAGTTTTAAAAATTAACTTCTTTTATATATTTTGTATCCATTTATTCCTAGCATTTCTTAGTTTGATAATTACGGAATATTTTCTGTTTCCTGTGAACTTTCCTTTAATCGAACTATAATTTCTTTAGTATTTAAAAGTGTTTGAAATTATGAACAATTATCTGCTTCTTTGAATATATTTAGATATCAAACTTAAAAAGATAGATTACATTTTCTGAAAATATATACGTTCTTTTTGTAGGAGAACTTTGATGCTTAGTTTAAAAACTTGTTAGCGACTCAAGTAAATTGAAAATCAATTAATTAGTTGAGCTTGTTGTACATTGTGTGCGTCCTTTGACGGATCGGAAGATCCTTTGGCTGGTCGGCAACTATCAAAACAAATTGTGCTCTATATACAGACAAAACGTGAGATGCGTAACGAAATTTGTTTTGATTTCTATTTGAAATTTGTTTTACCAAAATACATTAAGAATTGCGGAAGCAATTGGAAATGCATGAAATTAATATACTATACAGAAAGGAGACTCAGTACAATAGATATTGAGAGAGAGAAAGAGAGAGAGACTCAGACTGAAGCCGAGTTTTTAGTTGATGTAAAGACGAGGGATGCGAGAGGCCACAGGAAGTCAAAGTGTCAGGCAGACGGACGGACGGACGGACGGACGGACGGACGGACAGACAGAGGAGACAGAGGAACAGAGGGCAATGTATATTTGCCGATCAAGAGAACGAGGCGGAAACGCGGCTAATTTGCGCCGCTGCTCCTGGTCTCAAAACTCTGGGCTACTGTATTTGTGTTTGCAATGTTCCTGCTCAGTCCTGCTTTATCGTTGCTCAGCCCGCCGTCTCCGTGGCCTTTTGCTGGCCCTGTGCGAAATTATTAATTTACGAGCTGTCAACAGTTATTGTTTGACGGCCTCGTGTTTACATCCACACACAGATGAAACTGAAAAGAATCCAAACTGAAAAGAATCTATCGTTAATACCTTTGACAAATTTCATTTCCATTTATTCCCCCCCAACCTCTTTCTCGCTCTCTGTCTCTCTCTCTCTCTCTCTGTCTCTCTGACTCTCATGCATCCCCCTATCCCCTTTTTAAATACCTTTATGCCCTCGCCAGCCTTTGACCCTGTCCTGTCCTGAGGCGGTGAGACGGTGACGAGCATCATCAAGCAATTATTCTCGATTAGCCAATATCATGATGTCGACGTTTTCTACACACTGACGATCACGCTGACCATTTCTATCTATATCTCTCTTTCTCTCTCTCTCTCTCTGCCTATGTCTCTGGGGCGTTGTTCTACGCAATTAACACCATGACTTGGTCAATTTATTTGGTCGGGGCGCGACTTAAATTAGCGGCCCGATCGATCGTCAGTGATCGACAACGATCGGTTTTGATCATTAGCGCGCTAATTAAATCAAGTGTTGAAAGCTTTGAACCGCGTCATTGTTTGGACAATGGCTGAGCAATTAGCTTGGGCCAATGCTCCGACGGCCACTGAGATCACTGAACAAACCCGCACACTGATCGACTGATCGACTACAGATCGCAACAGATCAGGTCTTGCATATGGAAAATAAAGAGCTTATATCAAATATATTCTCACATAGGAAATTATCAAATGTAAGGTAAATCTAATCAAATAATTCTAGTAACGGCTATTAAAAGCGAAATTAAACTTAATAAAACTTAATTGAATATCATAAATATATACTTATGAGCATACTCGTAATTTATTCAAAAATATCTTCAAAATGCTGAAAATTATCTTGAACTTATGGTTTGCTTAACGCTTAAGGTTAAATTTTTCCATCATTTATTGATAGATTTTTAGTTTAATCACTGAATAGTTTTTATAGACCAAAGTTTGATTATATTGAAATAATTATTTGAATGGTTCTTCTTTAAATCAAAATGATATAGTAAGCTCTTAAGACTCAACCCTATTTTATCCTATTATTTTTAATTTAAATATATCATGGTGAAATACAATTATATTTAAATTATGTTAGAATATTAAGATTATTGGATGTTTTTTCATGAAACTTATTACTTTATTAATTTACTGAATGTTGTTATGGTTTATGATTTCCTATACAAACTTTATTTGTTAAGCCCCATTTAGACGAGCACTTTTTCACCGACACTTTTTGTCACATTTTGTCAAAAAGCTGTCCGTGTGGCGTAACCACACAAAATTTCAAAGCGTCGGTAGAAAACTAACGCTCACCGAAGGAAGTAGAACACGTTATATTCCATCGGTGAGCGATGGTGAGCGACAGGGACAGCTTTTTGTCAAAAAACCGATACATTTTGTCAAAAAGCTGTCCCTGTCGCTCACCATTGCTCACCGATGGAATATAACGTGTTCTACTTCCTTCGGTGAGCGTTAGTTTTCTACCGACGCTTTGAAATTTTGTGTGGTTACGCCACACGGACAGCTTTTTGACAAAATGTGACAAAAAGTGTCGGTGAAAAAATGCTCGTCTAAATGGGGCTTTAGTGTGAGAATAATTTCGTTGTATATTTTCATATATTTTTTAGCTATTTTATAATGACCTTATATATTAAAGTTATTTTACTAGTAAATCTCAAATAGAACTCGTAATTGAGTTTAATGGGGTCTGAAGATAATATCCAACCCGATATGAACTTTGAAACTTCAACGTGGAAAGAAAAGTTTTTTGTATTTTAAAAAAATAAGTGAAATTGTTCTAAATATTCGAATAGTTGAGTTTTATTGCTTTTAAAAATTAAAATTATAATTAAAAACCTAACATGATAATAAATAAATATTTATTATATAAAAATTTACATTTAATCTGAAAGGATAAAAATGAAATAAAAATCAAAAGTGTAAAAAACTGGAGGTGTCTAAAAAGTTATTAAATGATTCAACATTTGTTGCATACATTGTGATTTTGCTTAGAGAATTCTTCATTAATGTTGTCTTACTCGGTTATAACTATTGCAATAAAACGATAATTTGATAAGCGAATAGGGAGAATTTGTCAGTTGATGGTTGATAAATGTTATTGGATATCCTTTTGAGTAATGTCTTGGTTGATCCAAATGGAGATCAAACCGTTTGCCAGAGCTGCCAGAGACGAGTCTTAATCTGGCCTAAGTAAGCTACTCGCGATGTGTTAAGGCCGCGATGATCGCGTGCTTAGGGCTTATCGCATTAAGCCCGGCCTAATCCGCCGATTGCCCTACGGCTTTGCCAGTGATCTCTCTGTGCGTGTTTGGACCTGCGACTGTCGACAGTCGGCTGATAAAGACGACAAGTTGGATGACAAGCACGACTAGGATGTGTACAATGATGATGACGATGTTCTAATAATGATAATGATGACGATGATGACGATGATGATGATGATGATGGCCCCTTAAGTCGCTGGGCAAACTCGGAAAGAGCCAAATGCCAACAACAAATATACGCTGAGATGGCTGAGGCTGCTGTTACTTTTGCCATAGTTGATGCCGATGCTGAGGAGGAGGCACAGGTGCCACTTGCTCCTTTGGGACTCAGGAATCAGGAGGCCAGACCCACTTTGCCTTTGTCGTCAATTGTTTGGCATTGTTTTTTCTTTTTTTGCATTGCGACTTGACTCGACTCGAATCGACTCGGCGACTTGTTGGCCACTCGACGACTCGCGACGCAATTGTCCTTGTTTTATTTCTATTTCATTTGTTTTTTTGTTCTCTTTCGCATGTACACAGAGGAGCACTCCAGAGCTCCTCGAGTGCTTCTCCAAATCTAAATGAGCAATTCATGTTGTTGGCAACCCTACTTGAGAACAAGCTCTTCTCTTTCCTCTCTCTCTGTCTCTCTCTCTCTCTCTCTCTGTCTTTTGCCACTCGGCGTGCTCTCGTTTCTATTGCACACACATACACACACACACACACACACACACACACATTCGCATCCTTTATTCACTCTTCAGCTCTTCTTTATAGTGACTGGGCGTGTTATTGTCGCTAGCATCGCCTTTTGTAGTCAGCCCGTCATTATGCTGCTGCTTATTATTATGATTATTATTATTATATATTTTTATTGTACTTGTATTTTTTAATAATAAAACTGACTTGACTTTTGTTGTTGCACTCGCACTCGAGCTCACACACATGCGTACAAAAAGGCAGTCATTATTATGTACACTCCATCTCCACCTCCATCTCCACCTCCACACCAAACCATCGTCAATCCCACACACACAGACTCAAAGGTAAATAGACCTGTCGAGGCACGCCCTTTTCCGTAATGCCGCCCACTTTTATGATAGGTCATTGCAAAAATTCACCATGGAACTTTTAGCACATAACACTGAATATAATTTAAATACATTGTTTTCATTTTTGAATGATATTAATTAGCATATTTTTATATACTACTTATCTGTTTGTAACTAATAATTATATTATATTAATAATGATATATACATACATATGTATGTATATGGCAGTTAACTGAGCGATGAAAGCTAATTAAAAGCTTTGAAATATTATTATACAAATTTTTTTAAAGAAATTTTGAGTATTTTTTACAGGTTTAAATTAAAGTAATATTTTTAACTTGTTTAAGAACATGTAACAGGAAGGAGTACATGAATTTGTGCGCAAGAATCAATTTAATTATATGTAAGAAAATATATTTAAGAATTAGGTACATACATATATTGTCTACTTACATAGATGATCGCAAATAGCGCAAAAATTGTAATTTAACATAATTTGCCTATATAAATAGATTTAATTTAGAATTTGATGTATTAAATTAACTAATAATTAAGAAATGTGTTGCTTATTATTTAATACACTTTAATAAAAAGATTCTTTTTATCTACGTTTTCAACATTTATAATTAGTATTAAAATTTTTGTTGTTGAAAATGTACAAAAGAAATTGCAATTTAATTGTTATATTTTATAACTATATAACTATACTGTCAGTAAAATATAATGAATATTTTTGAATCATAATTTGCATAAACATAATTATATTATTTTTTTTTTAAAAATACTTAATTAAATAAGTACATATTTATGTACAGTGGCTCACAGCCTAAAGTATGCACCCTTTTTTTTCTTCAACAACTAAGAATGTCAAGTATTCACTGTAAAAAAAATATATTTGGAAAGGTCGTTTAAATTCCGTTTGAATGACACAAAACTTTCCTAAACCCATTAAGTCCCCATCGAAAATTTCGAAACTTATGTAAAAGTCAATTTTCAAAAGTTTTTCCTTTTTTAATGCAAAAATTTTCTTGAAACAATTCTAAAAAAAAAAAATACTAACAAAAATATTTTTGAATATTTTTTTTGCAGTCACTTTTAGAAAACTGACTTTTACATAAGTTTCGAAGTTTTCGAAGGGTACTTAATGGGTTAAGGAAAGTTTTGTGTCATTCAAACGGAAAACGGAATGATGTGAAAGTCTCGTTAGTTGTTATCGCATTTTTGGGCTAATTTGATGTGCCACTTTTTGGCTAATTTGCAACCATTGTGCGATGTGTGACTTGAATGTCCTTAAACACAGACACACACATACACGAACACATGCACACAAGAATCGGGTGCGGTTTTAACACTCCAAATATTCAATTACGCTGCGGGTGGTCGCCGTTTACGGGTCTGAGTTTGAGTCTGAGTCTGAGTCTGAGTACGGCTCTTGCTGCTGCTGCTGCTGCTGCTGCTGCTTTATTGCCTGCCGTTGGTAGCACCCGTAACGCCCTCCCCATACACTATACATATATACATACATATGTATGTATGTACATATTGAGTATGTATAGAGTTTTTTGTACCGCTCGCTGACTCTGTTGACACTTGAGCTCAGGCGGTGGTATTTAATATGCGGCTCAACATTCTTTTCATTTCATTTCGTTGCGTTTCAGTTTTATTTTATTCACATTTTTTGTCGTTTTTGATTCTTTGCGATGCAACAACAAACAAAATATGGAGGGGGGAGCAACAACGAAAAAAGGCTGCGAAAATGAAAATCGCCCGACGACAACGACAACGACAACGTCAAGTGTCAAAGTCGAAACGGGCGTCCGGATCGTTCTTTGAGTCGGCTTTTGATGATGTGATTTGGTGGCCAACAGCAGCCGGAGGATAGGAGGAGCATATACTGAGTAGGAGAGGGAGGCAGCGGGTCATGTTGATGTTGATATTGATGGAGTCCGTCTCAGTTCACTCAGATCTTTCGCAAGCTCGGGCTCTGTCCGAATGATAAGGCAAAGTGCGCGGCAAACTTCCTGCTGATTGCTTAATTGACAAAGAGCATATGCGATGCATGAATGAATAAGCGAGTATGAATACACTCACACACACACTCACGCAGTCACTCTGTCATTGTTGGTGGCCATAAGCTGTTAGCTATTGGAGCTGGAATTGGAATTGGAACTGCTGCTGTATAAAAAATACGCATGGGCGTTCAAAACGCTGAAAATGCATTAAGAGGAGTCAAATTCAACGGTGGCAGAGGGAAAAGGTAAGGGAGATGGAGAGGGGAGAATACCCCTCAACCTTTTGCTGCGCCAAAGATTAAAATCTAAAAACTGTCAATTAGAGCACACATTTTTCCTCATCAAAACTCAAGTAACAACAACACGAGATGGAGTTGGAGTTGGAGACGGAGACATGGCCAGGCCCAGTCTCCAGTCTTCGGTCGCAGTCTCAGTCTCAGTCTCAGTTCCAGACCCAGACCCAGTGATAGAGGCAGAAACAGAGCCAGGCAAAACTTAAGCTCTGTCCATCAATGTGACGCTGACGGCAATGGCGTCCCACGTTGCACGTTGCCACAACGCCATCGCTGTGTTGTCCAGTGTCTGTCCAGTCCGGACTCTGACTCTGACTCTCTGGACCACACTAAGCCGTCGTCAGGCATTTGGAATTCATTGACATATTTCTTTTATTTTCATTTTTTATTTACGATACATATATGTACATATATATTTTTTTGTTTCTCTTTTGGTCTTTTGTTGCTGCTTACTTGAGTCGCATTCGTATTACTTTTTTATGTAGTTTAGTTTTTTTCCTTTTCTTTTTCTTTTTTTTTAATTCACTTCCAGTTGAGTGTTGAATTACATTGCACCCACCCAGATCCAATGCGAGTGCGGGTACATACAACAAAATACAAGTAAATACACATTTATTTAGTTCGATCTCTGGCAACAACCCAACAAAACCCCAACCAACCAACCAACCAACCAACCAACCAACGTCAACGTCAACATCTTCGTCGTCGTCGTCGTCGTCGTCTTCGACTTGGACTTGGTTTGCGTCTGGGAGGGCAGACAATGAGAGGAAGAGCTTAAAAATAATACCTTGGCCGCTTATGTTGGCGTTTTTCTTGGCCGTAGTTACACCAACATTATTACAAGGCACCCCAACCATCCCCATCCCCATCCCCTTTTGGCATCTGGCATCCATACCAACCAACCAACCAACCAACCAACCAACCAAACGTACTTACATACGATGATGTCAAAAATAATGGAAACAAACATTTTTTTTTTGTGTATTTTTAAAATTGCTGTGTGGTAATTTTAATAAAAAATAACAAAATTGCCATTTTAAATGCAGTTTTTTATAATTCTTTTATAGTTTCATAATTTTTGCTCAATACCTTTTTAGCTTTGTTTCAAAATTTAACAAAATAACGAGCAGCATTTTATCAAAATACTAAATAATTATTTGAAAATGTCAAAATGTCTGTCGCTTCTATTATTTGTTCCACCACTGTACATGCATGCCTGACTATCTATCCATCTGTATCTATGGCGCAGTATTTGTATCTGTATCTGTTGGACATGCCTCGTTGTCACCAGATACCCGTGGCCCCAACGACCGCATTGCATGCCAAGTGTTAAAGCTGCAAGAGTGCTTCACTTTTTTTTGTTTTGTTTTTGCCAAGTTGCAACTGCAACTTCAAGTCAAACTCAAACTCCAACTGGCCAAGATTGCGATGGCAAACAGACAGAGAACTGGCCACAACAACGAGTGGACCCAGAGATTGAGGTAAGTTGAGCACAGCTAATTGGACGCTTAGTTCGCTGGGGATCGTCTCCAGAATCAGAATCAGAATCAGGCAATCAGGCGGGAAAGACAAACAAAATGGCGGCTTGCCGCTAACTGGATATTGGCCCAAGTCAACTTTCTCATAATTAAGCGCACACTTTAAATTAACAAAACACTTTAGCAGCATTTTAATATTAATTAACAAATTAATCTCCACAAGCCACCAACAATTTGTTAAGAGTGTCTTAATGGTACTCAGTCAAGCCCACATTTAAATACTCTTTTCCCTTTTCACTATCTCTATACACTCAAAACAATTTAAAGTGACAAAGTATTTTTAATAAATTCTCAATGAAAAAATAATATTTTTCAAATAATTAAATTATGTTTTATTCATTTATGCGAAAATATAAATATAACGGAAGTAAATAAAGAAATTTAAACGCAATGTCAAACTTATTTTAATTTAAACCATTTGCCAAATATAGGTAAATAATTAGACTTTTAACTTAATTCTTAGTCCCTTTTTATTCAATGCCTCAATAAGGTGTTTGATATCTATTAAATATTTGAAAATTTGAAGCTTTATCTTAAATTATATTTATATGTAATTATTTATAGTTATTTTTTCTATTTAAATTTAAAGAACTAAAAATAATTATAGATTTAAAAGTATTAGTTTTATTTAATGAAAAAATATAAATTTAATTATAGTTTAATAGTTAGTAATGTGAAAAAAAATTGAAATATTTTGAAAAACTATTATTTTAAAAGAAAATTTAATTAAGTGTGTATCAGTGTTTATTAAATAAAAAATATTTATATATTATTCTCGATTTTAAAACAGTTAAAATAGTTTTTGTGCATTAACTATAGATTAATGACTTTTTGTTTTATATTGTAGGCAATTTTTGGAAGAATGTTTTTAAAAAAAATTATGTTTATTCATATTTAAAACAATTAGCTTACAATTATTAGCTAAAATTGTATTTTGAGTAAAGTATTAACTTTGAGTATATTATGCTAAATATTATTGCAAGTGCAAGTCCTTTAGTAATTGGAAAAGATTGAAAATAATAAAGTCAATTTGAGATCGAAGACGGCGCGCAAGTTATTGAAATTTTCAAATATTATTTAAATGTAATTCGGTCTGAAATATGCGTATTACTATATGAATTACAATAGCAAAATAGGAAAATAGAGCACTTTATAATGCAATTCAAAATCTGTGAGACAACGTTGTCTTTCGAAGTCCTAAAACCGTCTTCGATCTCAAATTCGATTGATCTTGAGATATCTGAAGCTTCTGTTAGATGTCCAGCAAGTGTTGGTGTTAATAGTTCGATCACTCACGATCAAATTACCCTTTTTCAGTGAGATCCCTAATGGATCAGGCGAGAACAATAGAAAGCAGCTACTTGATTAGCCAGCTCCCTCTCTCTTTCTCTTCTTCGCTTTTCTGTTTTCCTTATTCGATCAATTTTCAATTCTCTGACAATCAACACCTCGATCACAAAGTTTTGCTGGCGGGATAAACTGATCTGTCTTTAGCTTATGCGATTGCCTTGCTGCCTGCCCTGTGCTGATAGTTCCAATTTCTTTTGCGCCTCCGTTGCCGAACTGACTGACTGACTGACGGGGCCCTTTGCCTGGCTGTCAATCAAACGATCGGCTTTCAAAAATGCACTCAACTCATCTGCCCAGTGCCCATTGTTTAAATGTTTTGTGTGTTGTGCTTGTTGTGTTGTTTTGTGTTTTGAGTTTTGAGTTTTGTGTGCTGCCTGATGGCGACACGATCGCTATGGATGATAGTCGAGGCAGAGGCAGAGGCAGAGGCAGGGTTATGCCAGTCGAGCATGGACCGTAGATCGTAGACCGTAGACTGTTTAATAGGTGTACGAGTCGTGCATTTGGCCATTGCCATTGTCTATCGATATGGAGGCAAACCCAAACCATATTGCCATTGACATTTCTCACTTTGGCGCGATAAGAGATCTTTATATTTTTTCCTTTTTCTCTTTTTTTTGAATACGAAACGCGTCATAAAAAGGCCAACAAAATGGGGCAAACATTTCAATTAGGCAATATCTGGTAATTTAATATGCCAATAAACTATTTCTCTCCCTCTAGCTCTTCTTCCTTCTCTCTCTCTCTCTCTCTCATCTTATCTTACAAAATGGCGAATTGGTTTGGGTCTCATTACAATCGCTTTGCATGCAGCAATCGATAAATGAGGAGAAGGGCTGTAAACGATTTTAAAATTTTGTCTTAAGTTTCAACTTTAAAAAACTTCTGATTTTATAATTAGTCAAAAAATTGATTGAGGACTTGATTCTGTGGAAGTTCTTTTTAAAATATAATGCCAAAATGTAAACACAAATGCATTTAAATCTAGTTACTATCGTTCAAATATATTTTTTATCTGATGCATTTTAAAAATTTGCAAATTTGAGATCCCAAGTTTTAACTGGCAATTTACTTCTTATGTCATAAAGCAACAATTTAAACTAGATTCGGTTCTCCTATCTTGTAAAAAATCATGGGAAAATGAAAAAAATTTGGAATTATAAGGTTGCTAAGGTCAATGTTGTGACAATCTTTAAACTTTCAGTTATTCAAGAGAAATGCCATTTTGATGATGGTTTGCCCTCCAATTTCAATATCCTTTCAAGTCAGTTAAGTTCATTTCTTTCTAATAATTTTTTGTCTCAAGAAATCGCTTTCGCTTGAACTTCACTTAAATTTTATACAAATTTTATACAAATTTAAGTGGAATTCAAGCGAAAGCGATTTCTGTGGCACTCCCGATAGATTTTTAAGCAACTTAGCTTTTCCTTTTTTGGAAAATTCAAAATTAACTAAATATTAATTAATTTACTGAACTAAATTCTGCAAATGAACGACGATAAAAAACTTTCGTGAGCTGTAAAGTTTTCGTAAAAATTGATTTAATTAACTCGATAAGGAGTCAAAAATGTAATTCGAGTAAAATTTAAGGACATCTATCATAAGTTCTTATCCTTTGGCCAGCTTTAATTCGATATACTATCTATCGATAAGTGCTTAAGCTGTCAATTAGACACAGAAGTATCAGCAGCCGTGATCTTGAAAAATGCTGGCATATGTGTCGTTTCGATGCAATTATGATGATTTTGATGAAATCATCCTGTTTGAACAAATTCACCCAACCTCCAACTGTGTGTAGTCTTGGCCTCGAACTCACTCCAGGCGGTGCCTGGGCTTAAATTCAAAGCTATGTAATTCAGTTTCCAGTTGCTTTCTTCGCCTTTGTCTCTCCGCGATGCATGTTCGAGTAATGCCAGTGCCTAGCAACGACGAGCAGGCAACAAACGGCACAATCCAAAGTTTGCGCAATGAATACACCTCGACTCACCTCTTGAATTAGTTACCCCGATCTAATCAGCCGGCAAACCTGGAATCTGGAATCTGTTTGGACCGCTCTGTTGCCCTGGGTTGCCGCAGCGCCTAATTGAGCATATGCCAATTAGCATAACACACACAGTTAAGGAAGGAGTCAGAGTCAGAGTCAGAGAGAGAGAGTGAGAGATGGGGATGGGGATGGGGAACTGGTCATTACCCCATCAGGATGTGCACAACATTATCAACGTCATTATCGACATGCACGAAAAATGCTCATTTAAGTTTTGGGTTGTGGGTTGTGGGCCAATTGTGGATTGTTTGCTGGTTGTTGCTGGTTGTTGTTGTTGCTGTTGCCTGTTTGGTTACTGACTGGATTTTAAACTACCCCCGCGGGCGGGCTGATCTCTTAACTCAACTCGTCGATGTCGTCGCCTGATTATAACTGCGACTGCTTGACTACCAGGCTTGGTTTCCATTCGACACACACACAGTCACAGTCACACATTTTAGCTTCATTCTCTGTACTTTACTTTTTTATATTCCACTTTTCGTTTTCCTTTTCTTTTTTGTTGTTGTACGCTCTGTGTTGATTCGCCTCCGGCTGCCCTCTTCTGCATTTAATTAATTTAAAAGCGTGTGGATAATACCCTGGCATTTGCAATGAAAAGTCAAATGAATTGAAAACTCAAAATGTTAATGCTTAAAAGCAAACAAAACAACAACAACGACAACAGTAAGAACAACAACGACAACTACTTATAATTACAGGTAGCCATCGAGGACAGTTTCGCGGAGTTGTCCAGGTGCCTCGCCCTGTTGTTTTAATCAGTAAATTACAAAAATTAAATCAACAAAAGCAACACGAATGACAATAATAATAAACAACTACAGTTTAGCAGCAGATTATTAATAATAACAACAACAACAACAACTACTGAATTTAACAAAAACAAATAAATTCGCATCACATTTTTGTTGACTTTTGTGTCATCTTTGGATAACTGACAACACATTTTAGCGTGTTTACAACGATTTTACGGATATCTAAATATATGAAAATAAATATACTACATACATTTATACTCATAAGTAGCTTGGACTTGAATCTAGGCCTTACTAAATCCAACCTGTTTGCAATTTCGCAACAGACTTCGGATGACATTTTCGCTTAACTCAACTCAAAATCATTTTGAATAATGACATTGCAATTAACTCAAGATCATAGAAATACAAATTTATTTAACAGAGTTAATTACATGGATTTTAAATATTTTTTATCCAAGTTTATAATAACAAAATAACTCATTGAAATTATAAAATATTACTATATTAATATACATATTTTAAATGACCTAAAGAAAGTAAAAATTTGAAAGATATATTTCTATATATCTCTTTAATTCTCAACTTTCAGTGAATATGAGTTAAATTAATAACCTGTTATAGATTTTCCTGCTGACATACTTATACAATTTTTTATATATGTAAGAACCTAGAAAATAAAAGGTATACCTTGATAAAAATTCGATTTTAATTACCAATTAAATTTTACTATACCAATGGAAATGTGTCAAATAAATTTATTAATATATATTAATTCTTGAAGAAACCAAAAATTTAAAAATATATTTCTTAATATGACTGTCATCTTTCAGTGAAATTAAATAAAGCTAACAATTTTTTATAGATTTTTCTGCTAACATATTCATACAATTTCTAATATATGTAGGTATCTAGGAAAGAAAAGACAAAATACAAGATATATCTTAATAAAATTTAAATTTTTGATATCAATTAAATTGGTATAGTAAACAATAGAAATGAGTCAAATGAATATTATTTATATATATTGATTCTTGAAGTAATTAAAAATTTAAAAGATATATTTCTTAATTTAACTCTCACCTTTCAGTGAAATTTATTTACGTTAAAAAAGATGAAAATAAAAGATATACCTTAATAAAAATTAAATTTTAAATACCAATTAAATTTTATTATACTTTATATTAATATATATTGATTCTTAAACAAACTACAAATTTAAAAGATACATTTCTAAATTTAACTCTTATCTTTCAGTTTAATTAAATTAAGTTAGTAATCTTTTATAGATCTTTCTGCTGACATATGTTTACAATTTTTGTAATACAATTTTTACTCCTAAAACAAAGATAAAAACACAATATACACCTTTGTACTCTCCATATCATTGAAAACAGACAATTATATAATTACTATAGTATCACAATCTTCTATAATATGACTTTACAGAATTCAATTCAAATTCGGTTAGATTTTTTAAGTATCAAATTAAATAACTTGATTTAGAAACTAAAGACCGAGAGAACTTTATAAACCTAGCTTAAAGTTGAACTTCTCTCCTATGAGAAAATGTATGAGCTCAGCTCGTGCAGAGTCAGTAAATATATAGTACACAGATTGTGGTCTTAAAATACTCATTAGAGATAACATTTCAACTAACTAACTAATTCATTATAATTGCTCGAACTACATTTATATATGTACATATTTATATGCTTTTCATAGTTTAACAAAGATCCATAGATTGATAGTTGAACATTTTGTATTCGAAAATTGAATGCCAATTAATTGTGAATGAAAATAAATGATTTTGGGAATCTGTTGTGCTGAGGATTGCGGCATAATCTTGTGCATGAATGCAATTGCAATTGCAATGGAATCGGTGGGAATGAATAGCTTGGAATTGCAAACGGAACCAGACAACATTGTGCTCGTATGGTCCAAAAGGGTATCCCTGGTTACTGTAACTCGCATAAATCCAGATGCAGATGCAGATGCTATTACAGATGCAGTTAAACACACGCACACACATACAGTTACAGATACAGATACAGATACAAATAGAGATACAGATAGAGATACAGATACAGAGACAGATAGGGATATGTAGACGCGCGTGCTTATAGATAGAGATAGAGAACGGAGTCTGGCAGCCAGAGATGTGATACCGACAGCATTGATATCAATGCTTGTTAGTTAGTAAGTTCGTTATCTCCTGGCTGGCCATGGACAACCCCCACCCTCCTAACAACCTCCACCCCGAGCTGCAGTTGAGTTGAGAACTCGCTGCGAGTTTTATGTATAATATTTGGGCTATGGCTGGAACTTCAGGGTTGGGCACGGGTTGACTATGTACGAGACGATTCTGCACCATCCCATGGCTCGGGTTGTGTTCGTGCTCGGGTTTGGGATCGGGTTTGGGTTCGGATTGGGTGGCACTGGGGCTTGATTGGCGTTGCCTGCTTGGGTAAATGAAAAGAAAAATTGCCAGCAAATGAAGAAAACCAAAAAAAAAGAAAAAGAAAAAAGACAAAAACGGGAGAAAAGAAATAACACGAAAAAAGTAGAAGAGAAATGGAAAGAAAAATGCTTGGAAATAAGCAGAGGGAGCGAGTGAAAAAGCACGCAAACGAAAACGAAAGAAAAAAAGAAAAGTAAAAAGAAAATACAAAAAGACGAAGAAGAAGAAGAAGAAGTGAAATATCCTTGGTATGGTGCTGCCCCCACCCCACGGCAGCCAGCAACAACAACAACAACAACAGCAACAACAAAATTGAAGAAGCAAATTTGTGACTTTGAAGTGCGAGGCGAAACGTTGAAGGTGGTTCTCGTTAGTCCAGGGGGGGTGGGGGGGGAAGTGGGGTGGATCAGCCGAGTAACGGCAAGGGACAGGGGCAGGGGCAGGGGCAAGGGACAGGGGAAGGGGCAGGTACAGGGCACACAACGTTAATGTAAGCAACGCAAAGGCTATATATGTATTGGACACTGGCTCATATGCTTGTCTCGCTCGCACGCACGCTCAGCAGAGCGCAACAACAACTGCAATGGCGACAATTTAACGGTTGCGTCGACGTCGACGCCGACGTCGTAAATGGCAACGCCCCATGGCCGTGCGAGCGAGATGGCGACGGCGGGGCGAAAGAGAAGCATTTAGCGCGCTTACAAATATGTGGAACGCATGGAAGCCATGTGGATTGCAATGCTAGGAACAGTTTTCGTGCACTCGCTTGTGGATGCTGTTGTTGTTGCTGCTGTTGTTGTTGCTTCGTTTATTTTTGCTGTCGGCTTGGCAGCTCATTTTCTTTGTTGTGCGTGTTTTAAAATCTGAAATTTATGCAATGCCAGCGACGACGACGACGGCGACGACGGCGACGTTGAGTTGCCAGATTCAAATAAAAACAAAAACAAAATAAATAAAAATGAAAATCAACAAAAAGAGCAGCAGCAAAAAAAAAAGAAAAGAACTGCATTATTTATCGCATTTATCGACGAGTCATTTAAATATGTATTTAAAAAACAATAATGCCCGACTGTCAGCTGTTGCTGTTGTTGTTGTTGCTGCTGTTGTTGCTGTTGCTGTTGTTGCTGTTGATGTCAAAAATAGCAGAGCAGTCCCCGAAAACGTCGGCGTCGCATCGAATAAATATTTCAACTTAAATCTCACGCTTTATATGCATACTTATCGCATTGTATGCATGCATGTATGTATGTAGATATCATATTTTATTATTTACGCGAATTTCGTTAACGATTCGCCTTTGTCGTGGCCATTTTTCAATACAAGTAGCACATTCCAAAAATTTAATGCTACATTTTGTGGTCTCAGCTTACACACACACACACACATAGATTTTTATGGGCATTTTTCAAAACATTTTTTATACTAATTAATCAAATTAAGCTGAGCCTTTTGTTAGGCGACTTTGCAGACTGGAATCACCCAAAATAAAAAATAAACAACAAAAAATATATAAAATTATGTGAAACTTTTGTTGATTTTTTCTTCCGTTTTCAGTTTATTTGTTGCCGAGCAACTTTATCAGCCAGATCTTAATATGAAACCAATAACAATCTAAAATCACAACTCTAACATCACAATCACATTTTAAGCGATTTTCTTTTTTTAAAGTTTTACTAATAAATGCGTCAAGTTTTTGATAACTTGGTCGTTTCAAGGGTACAATACATTAAAAAACAGTTTAAATTTTCCATATTTAACTTCTTTTTTATATTTTACACTTGATGGAAAAGACTTTGAAATTGTATCGATTGCTAATTGATAACTTGCCAGCTTTGCTATCTACATATCTATATACATTATGATCTATTATGATGTTCTTTTCAGCAGCAGCTTGTAAGACTTTGACCTCAGGTTGCTCCTCGACATTAAGGCCTGTGTCAAATTTATCAGGCTGAATGACAAACCGAAACAAAGAACCAGATAATAAGAATAATTCTCAATTTTATATTTTGTTGATTTCTTCTTTTTTTTAGTAAATTTCCAATGGCCTGAACAATGGCAGCAAAGTGACAATTAATCAATTAGACAAACGTGCACAAATTTCACCAGCGACACGAAAAGTCGGACTGACAAGTGGATTTGATATTCGAGTTTTATGTTTAGCATAAATTGAGACTCTACACATTTGTTTTTTTTTGGCAGCCCTTTAACTGAAGTGAATGGAACTAAACTGAACGGCGGGCAACATCAAAGTGGATACTAAGGGGTTGGAGGCGGGTCGAGGACAGGGGGAATCGGAGGGAGTTACGTGCTAGAAATCATAATAAACACACACGCCGCACATTATCAGCAAAGTGCAGCGGCGTCCATTAGCAGAAGCCAAAAATTAAGTTGATAAATAAAATGGCAAAAAGGCAGCCCAGCGTGAATGATGAAAACCGAAACGGGCTGAGCGGAATGCTGTGCGGTGGTGAGGGGCGGGGCGGGGCGGGGTGAAGCGGGGCGGGGCGGGGCAGAACAGGAGCCACACTCGCACGTGTCGTCAGTCAAATCGCTAAGCGGCAACCACCAGCAACAACAACTACAACAACAGCAACAGCCACAGCAAGGGTAAACAAATAAATGAATATAAATCACACATTGCTGAAATCTAAATACTCTATCTTTTTAATATTTTTAATTTTCAATTATTGACATACTATAATAAAATATTTCAATTAATATATTTTCCATAGTTTAAATTTTATATATGTTAATAAAGGGTACAAATAATTTAAGAATTGTTAGTTAAAATGTTGTAATTGCTAAAAATAAATTTTTTTTTTTTTAAAAAACGATTTAATCAATGCTTAAATGTATTTAAGCTATTTTTATACGCAATAAAAATACAAATCTCATAGTTAAAGCCAAGAATAAATATATAAATAAATTCACAATAAATGTCACACAAATTTATGGTGTTGTAGTTTTTATTGTTTTTATTATTTAAATCATAAAAGAATCGAATTACAAATTATTAGAAAAGTTCAACGTACAGCTGAAATATAACATACTTTGCGAATTTTCATATTTTTTAAAAACTGAGAAAAAGTTATTGACTTGTAACCTTTGATGTTTTTCTTAGAATATATAATTTTAAAATTTATCGCAAATAAACAACGTAGGAGATAGTTGATCATATATATATATATATATATATTATTATCTTGATTCATCTCACAGATCATCACTGATCATAGTTCAGATACTTGTTGAAAGAAGAAATCAGACTTGTCAGTATAATACGAATATTTTAAATATTTTCAATACTTTTAACGCACTGCTTGCATCATAATTGTTAAATAAATTGATATGTTTATACCCTGACAAATAATTTGCTTTGGTTTGTTTTGGTTTCATTCCACGGGCCAATTTGAGCAGCAAACTTCAATCCGTATGCCCCAAATCTGATAATACTCGAAGAGCGACGCCCACAAGATACGACAACGACAACGACAACGACAAAATCAAAATAATGAGCTGGGCGTGTGACTGGGAATTGGTTTGTGTCTGGTTTTCTGCTGCTTTAATGGCTGCATCCGTCTTCCGATTGTTGTTGCTCCGTTTCTATTTTTGGGGTTATCCTGGATGCCGCTAAAAAGGCACAACGAAGTCGAAGTCGTCGCCTCGTTGCAGATTAAAAACATTTTCAAAACGTCGAGCATCTCAATTTGCAGGCTTCCTATTCCTCAAGAGTCCGGGGTCCCAGTTTCATCACCAGCAACACCAGCAGCGGCAGTGGCAGTGGCAGTGGAAAAGGCAGTGGCAGTGGCAGATTCAGTTCCATTTCCACTTCCAGTTGCGTCCCCAGGCCGCAATGCACTCGACGGCGAAGCCTCATAAATACCGAATTAGTTGGTAATTCTATAAGCAACACGCGCCCATTGATGGATTGGCTGCCACTGTTAGCTTGCCACGTCTTGTCTTCTCTTGCCTCGCCTTGCCCCTTGACGTGGGCGCGTGCTAGATAATAAAAAAAAAGGCACGAGCGTCAAATTGTATCTGCGAGATACACGTTAATAGATTCGCATTGCCGTTCGCCGTTCGCCGTTTGCCGCTTTGCGTGGCGCGTGCCACAACGGCGACAATTAGCCGCAAATGGCAAATGAATTTCACATTTTTCATTATCATAATTAATAGAAAGATGAAAGCACACACACACACTCACACACACACACGCACACACACAGAGAAGGCAAAGGAATTTTTGTTGTACATGAAGACAATGCACACAGGCCACAGCCGGAGATTAAATGCGCACAGAAACCACTGTGACCAGCTTCATTAAAGGAAGCTGCAAAACGATAAAGATACAAATAAAAAAATAAAGTGAAATAAAAAATAAGCCCACAACAAATATGCGCTGCGAGGCGTGGCAACTGCGACTGCGACTGCGACTGCGACTGCGACTGAAATGGAGACAGAAACAGAAACAGAATCAGAAACTGCGACTATTTATGAGCTGAATTAATGGTTTATGATGATGATGGCCGCCGGACTCGCTGACGATGCGCCTCGCCCCAAAGTTCTTGACCAGGAGTCGCCGCATGATCGCCACCGAAAGGGAAGAAGGGAAGAAGCGGCAATTCTGCGATCTGCACACACAAAGAGAGACCCAAAAAGAGAAGGCAAAAGACGACGCGTGCCCACGAATAGCTTTATGTGCGAGAAATGCACACATGTGTGCACATACTGACGGCACTTACTGTTTCTTTATGGACAGCATCTGTTGACCTGGTTATATTAGGCTTAAGCTAAATACTCTGATACCCAGGAGAGTCAAGCAAATAATGCTGAACAGTTGACCTGGAGTTCGTTCAAATTATTGAATTGATCAGAAATTCTCATGATAAAAGTATTATTGTGATACAGAAAAAGGGTTCTAAATTCTTGATTTTGGAATGTATTTTCTAAGAATGCATTTGTATTAATTGTTATTTAAAAAAAATTAAAAGTTAAAAAAAAAAAAATGTATTAAATAAAAAAAATTGGACAGATCCCCAAAAACCGAATATTTGCTGAGAAGGCAAAGATAAATGTAATTAAATCAGAGACCGTAATCATTATAAGTAATATTATAAAAATTACAAAGCAATGATTATTAAAATTTTTTTTGGGAATTTCTTCAATGATAATATTTAAATTTGATCATTATTTATGATTTTTATTTTTTTCGATCAAAATAAAACTTACTTTTAAAAAAGTTTAAATAATTGTAATTGTTTAATGAGTACAAAATAAATAAATAAATAAATAAAAAAAAAACGGGGTTTCTTTTAAAGGCATATGAAAAAATATTTGGGGAAAATCCTACACAAAAGTCATGAATTAAAAGTATTATTTTGAGCGATAAAAATAAAAATCATAAATAATAATTATTTGTGAGTTTTATTTGTTTTGCTCACATTTAATCATTATTATTTTTTTATTGTATATGTATTCTAGTCATTGATTTTTTAATGTTAAATAATTTCAATAATCATTATTTGCGGTCCCTGAATTAAATCTTAAGAAATAGAGATATATTTTATCCCAGAATTCTGGATGTTTTCTCTTTTTATTGTAACACTGTCTGATGAACGTAATTACCGGAATAATCAAAGAATAATAGTTTTAAACACCATAAACACATCGACCTTAAGGATAGCTCCTAGTCGATAAGAATAGTTTGAAAATCATTGTCAAAGATCAACGTCTAAATATGTTTTAAAGATATGGTAAATGGAACCGCATAGAAATTATATTGATTTAGATTTAATGGATCTGAAACTTAATATTGTGAATGTTTGATTTTCAGAAAATTGGCAAAAACCATTGCTATGGTGTATATTTCTCAAAGGTTTCAATTTTACTTAAGAATTTTTAGTTCATTTTCTTAGGGATTTCTTTTTCACGTTTATATCTTTTAAAATTTTTCCGATACTCTTTAGTCAAACGCATATTTAATGCATTATGAAAGTAATATATTGATTGATACACATATTTATATTATTTAAATAATAATAAGATTAATTTTAGCTGGAAATAGAGCTAGTAAAAAAAGAAAAAAATGAGCGAATGTTGCGGCAATACAGGGTAGCTGCTATTCGATCACTCTTGCTTATTTCTTTAACGTTGTTGCTAATAAAAAAGTGAAAAGTCCTGTAAATGAAATGTGTGTTGTGCAGCTACAGGGTATCTTTCCGTCGAGCACTCTTTTAGTGAGTAGTTATTATTATGAAATAAAAGAAAAAGTTGTTTTTTTGTTTTTATATATATATTATTCATCTGATCATATTTTTGTGAACTTTTTACAATTATTTTAGTTTATAATTAAAAAAAAAGAATTAACCAGTTTGCTTAAACATTAGCGTATTTCATATATATATGAATATATGTTTTTAAGTATATATATATATATTTATACATATATGTGCACATATATATAAATATACACATATAATATTCATATATGCAGCATATGCGTATATACACACACATATTCATAGCATATATAACTTTATATATCCACTTAAATATTATCAACTAATTTTCTCGATTTCCTTTCTTGTTGATCTTTTTTTTTGTGTTTACTTAAAATGTAGGCCAAAAAAAATGCACTTATATTTAGTTAGTCGCTAAATGTTTTTGTCGTTTCTATGTTTAGCGTAATATCGTTCATGTATGTGTGTGTGTGTTTATGTGTGTGTGTTTTTCAAACCAATTAGATACGCTTAAATTACAATTTAATTGAACTTAAAACTAAACAAAAAAATTAAATTAGAAAAAAAAATGTATTTACTCATTGAACTAATCATATGTATATAAATATGTATATACATATGTATATATATGTGTGTGTGTGTGTGTGTAAGTATGTATGTTTGTATGTGAGAGAGCTGTGATATTAGAAACTGTTTTTTTATTTTTTATTTATTTTATATTTAATATTTATAAACTTTTTTATTTGCATAGTTTATGATGAACATATACACACACATATATATAATAAATATATATATACACATATGTATATGTACATATACATATACATACATATATAAATATGTAAACGTCTTAAAATGAATATTTCGTTTTTTTTTTGTTTTTGCTTTTGTATTTTTTTTTATATAATTTCAAAAGATTTTTTTGTTATTTGCTTTTAGTTTTTTGTACAAGTTTAAAATTATGTTTTTTATAAATATTGTTTTCGTTTTGGATTGTGGCATGTGGCATATACATACATACATATATATGTGTATATAAATATCTATATATATATATATTTGCAATAAAATTCACTATATAAGTATATTTTTATATAGTTACCGATGCTTTACTCAGATTTTTAGATGCTTAAGTGCTAATACTTTTGCTTCGAAGTTGCAATTGTTGCTTTGCTTTGAAAGTCTGAAATGTTAATTCATTTATTTTGTTTTGTTTTGCTTTGTTTGAGTTTCGTTTAATATTAATATTTACTATATATGTGTATATATATAAATATTTGTTATATAAAGACGACAAAATGATGCTTTGAACTTTTTAACTTGATGTCACAATGAAATGGATCTCAATTTATGTTTTCTTTTTCTTTTTTTTCATTTTTATTTTAAACTTGTTGTAAGCTATGAAATGTTGTTGTTTTGTTTTATATTTGTTTTAGAACTGTGAATTAGTTTTTATTAATTTTTAATGCTTTATATATTAAAAATGTAGTTCTTTTCATTATTATTATTTATGATATGACGCGCTGGCTTTTGTGGGGCATTCGGCAAGTTTCGTTCAAAAGGATAAAAGGAAATCGAACTATTTTACAACACTAACATAAAGTCATGAAAATTGTGTCCCCACAGCGCTAATCAGCTAAATATAGATATAATATACTATATATTCGGAACCATTCCCCCCGCCCTGCCATAAAATGGTCTACATATTGCAATTTTCTTTATTTATTTATCCTTTTTTTTTAACGTTTCTTTCTCATGTTGTTTAAATTTGATTTTCTGACTTAAAATTTATCGTTTACGAGTTTTAACAAATTTTCTTGATTTCTTATTAATTTTGTTTGTTTGTTGTTGTTTTATCACTCATTTTCTTCGTTGATCCTGACATATACATACATATATATACATATATATCTGTATAGCATATATGTATAGTTAATATATTTATGCATAAATGTAAAAAAAAAATTATTAACTAGCGCAAAAAAAAAGAAACAAATAATATAATATAATATATTATAGTATATATATATATATAAATTCCTTTAAATTTGTTTTTTTTTTTGTTTGTTAATTATGAGAGAATGCAGCGCCCGAGGGAGTATGAAAAAGATAGGGATTGGGTAAGGAGGAAAGGGAGGGGGAGGAGGAAGAGATATGTATATGCGTGTAGAATCAACTAGCCGTAGCTGACATGGCCATGATCGTGATCGTGATCGTGATCGTGATCGTGATCGTGATCCTGTGCCAGATCCTGCGGCTGTTGCTGCTGCTGCTGTTGATCCTGCTGCTGCTGCTGCTGTGAATGTTGCTGCTGCTGCTGCTGCTGCTGTTGTAAATGTTGCTGCTGCAACTGCAACTGCGACTGTGGCTGTGGCGAGCGTCCGCTGCTGGCGCTGCTGCCGCCGCTGCCGCCGGAGCTGCTGCAGTACTGGAACAGCAGATTCTACACCATATTCGCATACTTATCCTGCGGCGACATGTAGTCCAAGCTGTTCTGGGAGAACGCCTGCGCCGACACGGTGCCCGTGAACGACGGCGACGGCGAGAGGCCGAAGTTGGAGGCCGTGTAGCCGGAATGGCCCATGTTGTAGTTGACCTGATTCTGGTTGCTGAAGTACTCCATCTGGGAGTAGTAGCTGGGCGCCTGGGCGTAGTTGTTGGGGTACTGCTGGTACTGGTTGTGCCAGAAGTTGTACGAGTCGTGGTTGGACATGTACGCCGAGTGGGCCGAGTGGTGGGCGGACGCCGATTGCGCCGACTGCGCTGCGTGGGCGGCGGCCGCGGCCGACTGCGGCGACATGGGCGTGATGGGCGGAGAGGGTGTGGTGATGCTGCTGCTGCTGTCCATGGGCGTGATGTTGCCGCCCGGCTGCAGCAGGCGCGGATTGCTGCCAGCGGCCGTGCCATAGATGCTGTGATGATGATGCGCCCCAGCGCCAATATCGCCGCCCGCGTCCTTCAATGTGTCATAGGGCGAGCGCAGAGCGTCGCCAGAGATGCCAACGCCGACGCCGACGCCAACACCCAGGCCGGCGCCATTGCCGCCGCCAACGCCGACACCGCCGCCAACACCGCCGCCTCCGTAGCCGCCAGTCAGATGCTCCTTCTTGCAGACAATGCTCACCGGACTCACCGACGTCGCCGGCGTCGGCAGCAGCGGCGACGAGTTCTGGTGCGCTGCGGTTACGTTCAGTGCGGCCGCCGCTGCGGCGGCTGAGATGTGGGCGTGTGGACCGCCGCCACCGCCTCCGCCGCCGCCACCGCCGCCGTGGCTGCCGCTGCTGCTGCTGGGCGTTGAGCCGCCAGCGCCATTGTTATTGTTATTGTTGTTGTTGGCACCGCCATTGGCGCCGGCATTGAGGAAGGAACTGTGATGTGACTTTATCGACTGCGCCGCCGCGACGGCCGCTGCGCTGGCAGCGGCGGCAGCAGAGCTGCTTCCGGCGCCGCTGCCGTTGCTGCCGCTGCTTTGTTTCTGGCTTGATTTGTTGGCGCTGTTGTTGTTGTTGCTGTTGTTGTTGCTGCTGTTGCCGCTGCTGTTGCCGTTGTTGTTGTTGTTGCCGCTGTTGCTGCTGCTGTTGTTGTTCCGCCCAGCATTTGCCGAGCTGCTGCAACTGTTGCTGCCGCCGCTGGCATTCTTCGAGCTGCTCAAACTGTTCGACTGCTGCTGCTGCTGCAACTGTTGGCGGCACTTGGCCCGACGATTCTTGAACCACACCTGCAACACACAAAGAAGAAGAACCACACAATTAGTTGCAATCGCATAACTCGCATAAATATTAAAGAAAATGATTCATTTGATAAATTTAACTGAAATAAATACACTTCAAAGTTCAAATATATATTCCTTTAAATGAAATCAAATGAAATCATATATGTAGTTTATCTATCTATCTGTATGTCTATATATCTATCAATCTATCCATCTATCTAACTATCTAACTATCTATCTATCTATCTGTCCATATATCTATCTAACTATCTATCTATCTGTATATCTTTCTATTCATCTATCCATCTATTTAAATATATGAACAAATTAAAGTAAGTTCGACAACTATTTGAATTACTTAATTTATTTGTCAAATTCGTCCAATTAAGAATGCAATTATAAAAATATAAATACTTTATCACTTATTTTAAATACATATTTCTTTTTACATTTTTAAACATTATTGTAAATTTCAATTAAACTGTAAATAATTCATTTACTAATTACTCTTTAACTATGTATTTTGATTCAAATGCTTTCGCTGCTTTCTCATTAAATAATCTCATAAAAAATGTCATAAATATTTGACAAATGAATTTTGCACAATTTAAAGCTTTGTTTTTAAACGTTGTTTATGCTAAAAATCGATAGTTCAAGTATCAAATATCAAATTGTCACGTGTAAGCGACAATTATTTGCTTAGTCAAGTGTGTGTGTTTGTGTGTGCGTGTGTGTGTGTGTGTGTGTGAGTGTGACCAACGGCTGCCAAATTTTCCCACATCAATTAGTTTTCTGGCCTGGCAATGAATAAATTATATCAACTGTTTGCCAAAGGGGGCGTTGCGGCCTGAGTGGCTGGTGGGCGGGGCTGAGCTCACAATACAGAATTCAGAATTCAGAACTCAACACAACAAGTGCAAAAAGTCACGCGCTTCGCCGGCGGCCCAAAATAAAGTTACATCAACAGCCGACGGCGACGGACGGACGATGGAACTGGAAATGGAGATGGAGATGGAGAGTCCGAAAATTGACTCGATTATGTGTTTGTGTGTGTCCCGCCCCTGGGTCTCCCCTCTCACTGTCAGTGTCGGAAGCGACCACATCCCGCTGACTGAAGGAGCAGAAGAGGAAGACAACAATAAACAGGCCATAAAGCGGCACATTCGAGCGCAAGGAATTCACTTAGCCTTGTTTGTTATGCTTAAGGGGCTGCAAACAATCCGCTAAGTGCAGGCAACCAAGTACCCAACTTGAAGTTCCCCCTCTCTCTCTCTCTCTCCCACATCTCACAATCTCAATTCCAATTCCAACTTCAATTCGTATTCGCATTCTATATTCCCACATATTCAACCCTGAAATTCACCCACATCATCATCAACATCCAAAGCAAGCGAAATGTTGTTTCAGTGATTTGTTATTTGGGGTTGGTGTTGCTTGCTAATGGCTTGTGCTTTGGTAAACAGCAGAATTTATTACCGTGCCACCAACTCCCCTCCTCCTCCTCCCCCTCGCTCTCCTTCTTCCCCATCTTGCAACCTTCTCTCGATAAAGAACTCGATGGCATATTTCCCAAAGTTAACACTTGCCACGCGGCGGCTGTGGCCACTCGAGCATTTCATTGCAGTCGTAACGTAACAATCTTCAGGCCATAGCCGTAGAAAACAGGGGGGCGGAGGGGATACAGCTCGGATAACGCTGATTTCACTTGAAGGGCGGGAGCAGGGAAGGGGCGTGCACTTGACGAAAAAAGAGCATTAAACAAGGCGTATCAAATTTCATTATTTGTCAGCACGTTCCCCCTCCCACACTCTTACCCTCTGACAGCCCCCGCCCCTGGTCCTCTTTTAAATTCAATTTCAATTTCCAATTCAATTTTGCATTTTGGAAAATCTGCTTTGTGATTTGACTTTGACGAATACCCAGAATGGAATCCTGTTCTCTTTCTTCCGCTTCTTCTTTCTCATACTTTTTTATTCTTTGCTTTTTACTTTTGAAATCGTTTAATGAGCTGCACAAATTTCATAATATGCATTTAGCCTGGGAAATTTTGCAAGTTTTAGCAGAAAATCAAAACAAAAAAAAAATCATTTGAAAAAATAAAAAAAAGATAAAGCTACGAAACGAGATTCGATTGCAGCTCTAATGAACTTTGTCAGACATCAAAGTGATTCCCTCCGTCGCGTCGGAATACCCATAATTATAATGTTAATGAAGAGCGTTTCAATAGCTTGATTTCCATTGATGTCGATGTCGATGTTGATTTCCACAAATCTAATGACAATTTACGTTTCACGGATAGCCGCAATTGCGGTGTGGTTCCGACTGGATAATCCGGGACTTTATCAAGGATTTTGTCTTAAAGTCGTAAATGAAGCAGTTTTTAAAAAGCGAATTGCTTTTGAGAAATATTGCAAAATGGTTTTTTTAAACTTGCATTTTGTAGTATTTTAAGAACGTAGATTAAAAAGACTATTTATAATAAACTTCAAAGTAGATTTAAGTGCTTAACATAACATTTATATTTACTTTTCATAAGTATTTGGTAAATTAAAAATGTCATTGATTATTATTTTTATTATACTATTAAAATCTTTATAGAAAACTATCGTTTTTATCTATTTCAGTAATATTTCTATCTTACGATATTTGCAGTTATGAGATGAAGAATATCTTTCACTTGACTGAATCAATCTTTAAACTATGTGTATCTAAAAGATTGATTTGATGTAACTAAATTCAAATTGAGTTCTTAACTCAATTCGCACTTGGCCTTAACTTGATCCCAAAATGTATGTGCCAAAAATGTTGTTAAAATTACATTAACCAATTGAAAAAATAATGCGCGACTTTGCATAATAAATAATAAATCAATGCGCATTGAAGTTTTTTTTTGTGCCTTTTAGATGCATATCTAAAAGGAATATGAGTGGAGAGAGGGGGAGAGGGAGAGAGAGAGTGAATGTAAAAGAGATAGTGAACTGTGTTTCAAACTGAGAGAGAGAGAGAGAGAGAGAAAAAAGCGACTGAAAAGCGAATGTTAATCCGCAATGGGAAAATTAATTTTATAAAACAGCTGTGCGTGTTACACACACACATACACACACACACACACATATATATAGTAACATACATAGATATTGTATGAGAGCGAAAAGTGGCAACAAACTTTTCAGTCGAGTCCTGTGCCACATCCTGTGTGACAACGAGACAAATCCTTTTTACAACAACAACAACAACAACAGTCGCAGTCGCTGTCAGCAAGGGAAACGCTGAAGGGGTGGAGGTGGCAGCGGGTAGGGGTTGGGGTAGGGTTTACTAGTAATATATATAGGAAAATGCCTGGCAAAGAGTTGTGTCTCTTCCTCTCCCTCTCTCTTTATCTCTATCTCTGTCTATGGACTAGGTGCCTGGATAAACTAAAAATGGCTGCCTTTTGTATTTGTTGTTGTTGTTGCAACCGCGAATCTCGGCGGCTGCTGCTTCTTCTTCACCAGCTCCTGCTCCTGCTGCTGCTCCTGTTTCAACCCTCCCCGACGGCAACAAAATTCGAACAGCTGAATTGGAGGTGACAATGGTTAAGGCGGTGGGATTGGATAGGGGTAGGGGCAGTGGCAGGGGCAGGGGCAGGGGTGCTGTATAGGGGGTTCCCAGTCCCAGTTTCAGCTCCTGCTCCTGCTTCTTCCTGTGATTTATGACTGCGATGGCAGCCCTCAGAGTTACTACGTGCCCTTCTTCCTGTTGCCCCGTTCCCCTGTTCTGCTGTTCCCTTTGCCCCTTGCTCCGTCTGCTTCGTGCGCACAAGGGATCGACTGAACGACCGAGCGAATGAAAACATTAGGGCGTAAATGTTTGCTCTGTTCTGGTGCAGATAAGCTGCGTTAAATTATTACGTTATTTGTATTGGTTGCAATCAACGCCCACCCTACAGTTGAGTTCAGTTTGAGTTTGGTTCAACCACCACGGGTTTGGCACCACTGTGCGCTGCCATAAAGATGCCTATCATTCAATTAATATTTGCCAGGCCCCCCAGTCCAAAACTTGCCGTCGTTAATTTTTGCCATTTGTGAAAAATTATTATTTACGAGTACGCAATGTGGGCGCTTCTGTTTGTGCCTGTGCCTGTGTTTGTGCCACTGACTCTGAGTCTGAGTCTGACTCGTGTGGTAGGTGGAGCCTTGGGGCCAACGCAGCGAACGTGGCCAACTAGTTTCGGCCCCCATCTCGACCCCCGCCAGTTGTCCGTCCGCTCGGACTGCTGACTGCTAATTGAGTTGCTTGGCTTCCTCGGCTTGGCTTCCAGACAGTTGCATGCAACACTCGATTTTCTTGTCGCCTTGTTGCCACTTTTATTTTATGTATTTTGTATTTTTTTTTTGCCTTTTCTATTTGCTGTTTCGGGGGCTTTTACGGCACTTTTCTAGCTGCCACTGTAATTCAATATGCGCCACGTATACGTTGCATATACATACATACATATATGTATGTAATGGCTTGCCTCACTGCCTCAGCACAGCACAGTGGGGCAAGCATGGCACAAAGCTAAGCATTAACAACTGTTTTGCCTAATTGTTCAAATGCAACTCAAGTATTTTAAATATTTTTGATTTAAAACAACACATTTTATGTACTCCGAAAAATATTAAAAATAATTCATTTTAAAAATGCACATTATTACAGTTAATTACTTTGTTCTTGAAATTGAAAAATACATCATTTGAATTATCAATCTCAATCTATTGATTAGTAAATTTACTTATTTTGATTTCATTTGTAAAATGTATTCCGAAAAATATGAAAAAAGTTCTTGATATTTAAAAATAAATAATTTAATTTACCAATCTCAATCTATTGATTAATTAATTTACTAATTTGGATTTCATTTGTGGTTCCCCGCGAAAAATTCAAAGTAAGTACATTTATCTCTTCATTTAATTTGTTGCTAAAAAACAGCGAATTTTAATTTTATATTTTTTCAATTATAGACATTTGTGGACCACAGTGCGAGCTATGATAGGAACTAAAACTAGCCGCAGCAGTAACAGGATGACTTATAAAAAGCGAAGCACAAGAGGTGGAGAAGAACAAGAAACAACGACGTGTTTGTGGAAAATCTATACAATTGTCAATGCTCTTTTTTCCCCCACGCACTCTTCCTCTGTTGCCCTCTCTCTCTCACACTGCGTGTGCATTACGAAAATCAATTGTCTAAAAAACGTAACGAGCAACTTGACCAGGGACACAAAACGCAGAACACAAGACACAAGACACAAGTAAAGTGAAAAGCGAGAATACAAAATACGAAATACAAAATACGAAATGCAGTTTTTCCCATTCCCATTCCCATTTGGCATATGCAAGTTGTCCTTTGCAGTCAGTCCTGACTGTGCGTTACGTGTCGCTTTTCACTTGGCCCGACCACTGCAGGGGCTTCGACTTGGGCCAACGACCGGAGCAGTTGAGAGTTGAGAGTTGAGAGTGGAGAGTGGAGAGGAGACGGCAGACGGCAGACAAATGGGACAGTTGTAATGTCATGTCACGTCCTTAAATTACAAGCAAAGCAAACACAAATCACAATTGATCGATATATCTATATGTATAAGTATATATAGATCCGGCTGTATTTGCTTTAGACATTAGGTGACAATCGGCACTAAATGATCCTCAGGGAATTCTCAATTTCGCATTCCCAAAAAGAGAAAAAAACGTTTTCACTTTCGGATCATTGTCGTTGGGGTTTGTTTCTTGGCCATTTGGCAGTTGGCCGACGGCGCTAGCAACTTGTTTGCTTAGGCAACATTCGGCTGTCAACACACACAGACAACACAACACACACACACAACACACACAACACACACACACAGGATACTCTGCTGGCACCTAAGCAAACAACGCGATTTCTGCATCCTTGCACCTCGCAGTCGAGCACAAATTGAGTTGTCGTTGTTGTTGTCGTTGCTGTTTTTGGCCGCAGTTGTGCCCCGAAAAATTAGCGCAAATTATGCGCGGCTAATGCGAAAAGTAAACTCAAATAACAGTTAACGTGTCCTTGCCCCTGTCCTCGTCCTCATCCTCATCCTGTCCCATTTGGTTCAACCCTCCACGTGAATGATTCACAGTGATTCACAGCAAATGCCTTGTGCAAATATAAAAAAGTCGACACTCATCGTTCTTATTTTATGCTCCTGGTTTTCTTCTCTTTTTTTCTGTTTTTTTTGTTTTGTTTTTAGGGCGCATTTACCATTCAAATGATGCTCAACAATTTTCCCAACTGGCCGCCCCGTTTTGGGCCTCATTTGAGGTCTGTCTCTTTTGATGCCCCTGCACTTTCTATTTGCATAGCGATTTTCTTTAGGAAAAGTCATGGATTCAGTTTTGCTTTCACATATGCCACGCCCACACCAGCAATACACACACACACACACTGACACACACACATATACACAGATAGATAGATAGAGACAATCTGTTGGCTGTTTGTAATTTGTTTGTTTTATGGATTTGCCAAGTTGGATTTCCGAGGGCGTCTTTCGACTCAACTCGACATATGCTTAATTAAACAATTGCCACTGAATCTCGCAGTGCAAACACGACTTAAATAGACAAACACACGCACACACACACACGCACACACACATGTGTGTGTGTGTGTAAAGCCATTCTTAATCGAAGTCAAGCAGGTGTCAAATGTCAAGTAATTGACTTTATTTTATTGCATTTCCAGCCGAAACTTCACTTTGTTTAATTGCATATTCTTAATGACAATTTTAAGCGTGCACAAAAATAACAACTTTTAAATCTTAATCTTAGCTGCAGAATTCCGCCAAGTGCGATTTCCATATTGACTGATTGACACCAAAAGTCAAAAGGTGTTAACTTTATCTAACTATGAAAAACATTAAATTTGATTAAGTATATAATTAAATTGAAGAGTGTAGAGTCGAAGGGGAAATTGCCATAAGATTTGTAAAACTATTATAATTAAAATGTGGTGAATAGCGAAAATAACTTTGGTAATTTGTAAGTGGAGTAATTTGTGGATATCAAATAAATAACCAAATCATTTGAATTTAATTTAAGATGAACAAAACTTTTCTTTTGAAAAAGAAACTATATTGAAAACGCTTCACAGACGCTGTGTTCTAGTTAAGCAAATGCTTCGAACGACTTAAATTCATCATTGGTATTAATTTGTATTTGCAAATATACTGTAAGTGAGTAGATTTTAAATGATTTGAATGCCATTTGTCATACTCAACGAATGTATCGAATGTCGTTCATTTGCTGCTTTTTAAATTACTCGAATGTGTCAACTTAAGATAGAGACATCAAACTACAAGCATTTATCTAATGCTAGTTAACGATATACTAAGTAAAAGATACAGATAATGCCTTTCATAAATAGTGAGCATGTAATTTTATTAATAAATATTTATGAAACCAGCTAATACAGTGCAAAAATATGCAAAGTTTTTTGCATTCAGACTAAACAATAGAATATTTAAATCTGAGAAATTTTGCATACTTAAATTAAGTTTAATTCAATGCGGACTTTCAACTGGAAAGTTGATTGATTCAGTCAATCGAATCAAATATGTAAGCCAACTATCTAAGGCAGCTGTCAACAAATTAACTTTCGGTTTGTTCTGGGAATTTTTGTGTCTGAATTTCATACAATTTAAAGCCAGAAATATCAAATCAATTATGCGATTAGAAAATGGATTGGAATATTGAATTCTGTGATCACTGTGACTTTTTCAATATGAATTAAGTGGAATTTAATGTAAAGTTTAATTATTTGAGCTATTTACCTGTACTCTGGACTCGGGCAGATTGATCTTGAGGGCGACCTCCTCCCGCATGAAGATGTCCGGGTAACGCGTCTTGCCGAACAGCGCCTCCAGAACATCGAGCTGGGCGCGTGTGAATGTTGTTCTCTCCCGTCGTTGTTTTCTCGTGTTGACGCCTGCGAATTGTGCAATAAAATCACAAAAGAATAAAACAAGAAATCAATTAGTTTACTTCCATTTTAACGGTATTCAATGCCTAAACGAAATGTGCTGAAAGTTGTCGCATATTTTGAAGTGTATTGCAGATATATTGCGCATACGCCGCGTGGCCCAGCATCGCTTTAATTAACATGCGCATCAGACACACAGCAGCTACAACTTTTCCCAGTGTTTTCTCCCAGTATTCTGCTGCTGCTCGTGTGGCTGGCAAACCGTAAGCAACCCCCGTTCAAAATGCCACCCCTAAAAGCGTTGAACCAACCCCGCAGCACAGAAACCCAAACTTCTATGTGTATATAACATACATTTCAACACACACACACATATATACTAGGTATATAATGTCATATGTGTGTGTGTGTGTGTGTGTGTGTGTGCTAAGCCGCAGCATTGTTTGCTTTTGCCGGGGCAGCCGCTGTCGCTTGTCGCTTGTCGGTGCGTGTCTCCGTGTCCGTGTCCCAAATATTCAGAGAGAGCACCCCTTTTTGAATGCCTTTTCAATTCAATTCGTGCCTCCTGTCTCCTGTCTCCTGTCTCCCCCTGCCCCTGCCCCGTCTCTGTTCCTCCACCCAACCAGCCATCCATAAGTTGTGCTAGCCATTGCTATACCCGTCTCGCTCTGTCTAACGCACAGATCAACTGCGTTGGCTCTATCAAAAATTAATGAGTTAGTCATTTTGGTCATGAATTTATAAATTGCATAAAAACTTCACTTCACTTGGCCCGTTGCCGTTTTGCCTTTGCAGCTGCCGCTTTTCGTTTCATTTTTTTTCTTTCATTTTTTTTTTTTTTGTTTAATTTTTTTGCTTTCAAAATGGTCGCCATGTTGTGGCATAGTTGTTGTTGTTGTTGTTGTCGTTGTTGCTTTTAAACAAAATTAATTGCAATTTGTAGTTTGCTACGTTTCGTTTGCCTTTTTGCCCGCACAAATAAAAAAAAAAAAATTATAACCAAAAACAGTTTTTGGATTTATATAAAAATATTTTTAGTGCCCAAAGCCTTGGAGTCAAATGATATGAGGGCTGTTTAATTAACGACGATTTTATTTTCATATTTATATTATTATTTTTTATAGCTATTTCTATCATAAAAAGTCTCGCGCTTTCCTGGAAGTGCCTTCTGAGTTTGCTCAAAGCTGTCATCAAACTGGGAATGTCTTTTTTGATCAACCAACTAGACCAAGGTTGGTCTAAGATGAGATCGGTGAAGTATAGGTAAGTACACAATGCGTAATAGATTCCAAATACTTGTGAAACATAAAACTAGTCTAAAGGCAAACCTATTTGAGTCTAGTTTTATTGGAGAAATTTTCTGAATTATTTTTGTTTATTTATTTAAACTATCTCAAACTTATCTAAGAAATATTTGAGAATTATATTCTAAACATTTTACAGAAAAGAGTTTTATCATTTTTAAACTCATTTATATATATGATAGCGTATTAAATAAATTTTCATTTAATATTCAGATAACAATTCAGATTCCGATTCATTAAAAAGATTTTAAACTCAACTATGATCTGTTGAATAATATGAATATATACATATAACTAAAACGCTTGAGAAAATCAAAAAGAAAACTTTTGAACTAAAAGATTTTCGGGTTTTTAGCGTTTGAAACTCAATTAAAATGTATGAACGAAATCAAAATAAACTTAACTAAAATGCATCAATCGAATTTCAACTCAATTAAAAATAATTTGAGATATTATTAACAATTCTTTGCAGCGTGTTTTGTGTTATGTAATTATGTGTTTGCCCGGCAATGCGACAATTCGACAACTCGCAATTGCCTTACATAATGATATAATATGACAATATCATCAGTCGCAATATTCTGCCATAACTTGGGCTTATTACAAGCCCAAAAATAAATTGATTACTTGCGATTGCTCGTATTATGTTATGTCTTATGTCTCGTCTGTCTGTCTGTCTGTCTGTCTTTTTTTTAGCTTTCTGCTTGTTTAATATATTTTTCTTTATTTACTTATTTTTATTTTTTTTTGGCTCGTAAGTCTTTTGTTGGCTCACAAGTTTATATAGACGTATACATATATATTGTGTTTTTCTTTTTTTTGGTTTTGTTTGGTTGCTTTTGGCATTTTGTAGCATTTTTGTCAGGTTTTTGTCATTTGCAGCGTCACCGAAATGAGACAAAACTGGAACCCAAAACTCGACTCATGCGATCCCCGAGCTGAGCTACAGTTTCTCAGCTACAGATACAGATACAGCTTCAGCTTCAGCTTTGGCTCATTATTCATTTTGACAATTTAACTGATAATGATGCAATCGATGCGAAACGGCATTGAAAAGCATTTTGTGCGACAACTGAGCTCTGCACATCCACAACTCGAACTCGAACCTGAACCCAAACCTCAACCCATTAACCATTACCTAACCCATATCCATATTCATATCCATACCCAATTCCAATTCCAATTCGGTTTTTTGCAATGCCCTCACAACGTCATTCTGTGCATGCAAATTGAGTTATCAGCCATAAATCATTTATCAAACACAAAAAACGGCAACATATTCGACTTGAACTTTCAGCACATTTGTTTTCTGGAGACACTTTTGTCTCTCGATTAGTTCTTACGTGTGTTGTTACCAAAATTGTTATTGCGATATTTACCCCACATACCTTGGGAGAACCCAACGGCCTCCAGTCCGTGTGGCAGGCCGAAGGGACCCAACGACGGCATCGGCATGCCCGGCGGCAGCGGCCCATGGGGCACCGAGTGGTGCGGATGTGGGCCGCCGTAGCTGTGCGGATGCGGGCCCAAATCGCCAGATTTGAGAAAGCCCGCCGCCATCAAGGCTTCCGTTGAGTGCAGCGCCACGTTGAGGCTGTTTATGATGTCGTCTTCGGTTGATCCTTCAATTCTCTGACTTAACGGACTTACTGATGCACAGCTTATCTCTCACTCACTCTCTCTCTCGATCTCGATCTCGATCTCTTTCTCGCTCTCACTCAGTGGTGCTGCTGCTGCTGCCTGTGGGCGTGGCAGTCACCTCGACGCCGTGTTAATTGCGACGTTTTTACTGTAATTATATAAAAATCATAAAATGGCAATTAGTGTTGCGAAACATAATACATTTAAAATATTTATTAGTTATTAAATTAGCATTTAGTCGGAATATTATACTCATTAAATGGGCTTCTATTCAACTAAAAAACATATTCTTTATATTTTATAATTTATTTAAATTAGAAACAATCAAATTTCTGAAATGACTTTTTATTGAAACTAGAATATGAGTCATGAATATTCTATTCTATCTAAAAACAGCTGTGCATATATATAAATTATAAATAATTGATACTACAAACAAGATGTTAAACTTTTTATTATTATTTACAACTTTTGATTCGTTTATTTTCACGAATATTATTAGTTTTGAGATAGAAATCAATCAGTGAACACATTTCACATCGCCTGTAACTTGAGGAGCTGTTATTGAGCCGCAGCGTTGCCAGACTGTTGGCATGCGCCGCTGCTCGAATTTGGGCCAGATGTGTTATTAATTTGCGTGTGCGCGTGAGCATGTAATTTGCTACTGCGACTGCGACTGCGACTGCGACGCTGACGGCGACTGCAGCGTCGACTGAGAGTGAGAATGAGACGGGGATATTTGCTGTACACGCATACAACAAACATTGAGAGGGATTCATTCGCTTGGACGCTGAGTTCTGAGCTCGAGTGGCTGGCGATGTATTTGTGGCTTTGGTTTTTTGGCTTTGCCGGTTTCCATTTCGCTCGTTCGCTCGTTTCTCGCTGCATTTGGATGCATTGGGCCATGAAAACGACATGACAAAACAAAACAAATTTGCAGGCAACCGATCTTGTTGTTGCTGTTGTTGTTGCTGTTGCGGCTGTGGCATATGCTTATGGATGCGAATATATGTATGTGACAAATAGCTGGATGCATTTGCCAATTTCAAAACAATGAGTGCCCGCCGAGGTGTCCGTGCTAATCCCGCAATTGCCTCTGCCTCGCACTTCGTCATCGCCATTCTGTCGTCCCTATTCCCATCCCATTCTGACACACATACATCATACATATTCTGCTCTTTGCCAAATAGTGCTAATTTTTTTCGCACGAAACGACCAGAAACAAACAAAAAAATTGAAATGAAAATAGAAAATAGAAAATAGAAAAGAAAAAGCATATAGACAAAAGAGTTTTGAACTCGACGACGGACATATGAGTTTTAATCCAGGTTCAGGTTCAGGCTCAGGTTCATGTTAAGGTTAAGGTTGAGCTTGTCTGGCCTAATCTTAATACCCACAGCCATTGTCCCATCATGTGTGTGTGTGCGTGTGAGTGTGTGTGTGTGTGTGTGCGTGTGTGTGTGTGTGTGTTCCTACATCCCATTTCGTCCTTTTAGTAAGTGTCTGAGCTAATCCAGCGGCTAAGCACAGATCAAAGATCTTTAAACCGCAAGACAGCCCAAAAACTGAGGCTACTAAATCTAGGCGGTACCAGTCCCTGAACCCGAGGCGTTATTACGTCCGATTGCGGTAATCTTGCATTCCAAAATGCTAACCCAATCCCAATCCCAATCCCAATCCCAAGATGTCTCAGATATGAGCCCAAGAACTCAACTATTTCTAAACACACATACATATATCTTAAGTTTTCCATTTTGTGGTACATTCTTCGTTTTAAATTTCTCTCGAATTTCCAAACAATATCTCATAAATATCAAAGAAAATTGTGGTTCCATTGATGCTGGCCGATGAAAAGCGAATCTTTTGAGAATCATTTTTAGAATATGCTTTCTACATCTTGTATGCTAATGAGTTTCATATTCGAACTCTGTCTATCTGTCTCTATTTTGTTTTTTAGCTCAATAGTTTTTTTTTTGCCAAACGCAGAAAAAGACGACAATAATAAAACAATAACAAAATAGAGAGAGGCTACGTGATTTTCTTGTCATTTGTTGGCGTTGTTGATTATGAAAAATCATGGCAAAAATAAAAGAAAAAAAACTGAAACAGAGCCAAAGGCCCCGCTGGCTTGGTTGTTTTTTTGTGTCGTATTGTGATTATGCCTCGGGGACTTCAACTGGGACTGTGACAGAGTCTGGGACTGTGACAGAGTCTGGGACTGTGACAGAGTCTGGGACTGAGTCGGAGTCGGACTCAGAGTCGGAGTTTGCCCGAAATCATTTCGGTTCGTCATATATCACGTACACGCACTTTCATTAAAAATTCATTCGGCATTCATTCTGATTTTCACTTTCAGTTTCCGGCCAATGGTTGGTGATGGTTGTCGCTCTTCCTCTTCATCTTCTTCTCGCTTCATATCACTTCATATTTTTTAGAGTTTTTGATTTTTGGTTTACCTTTCGAATTGTTGGATCTATCCTGATGCTGATGCTGCTGCTGCTGCTGATTGTTGTCGTGTGTTTGGCTTATGATTCTTGTAATGTATATCTATCTGTACATTGTGAGTCCGCCCGTAATTACGGTCAAAATAATATTTTCAAACTACGCTGATAAGTGCGAGAGACAGCGGCGATCTGAAGGTAAACAGCCTTAGGAAAATAAACACTGAACCGCACTGAACCGAGCTACCGAACGTTCCACACACAACTGACTGACTGACGGACTGACTGACTGACAGACTGACTGACTGACTGACTGACTGACTGACAGACTGACTGACGGACTGACTGAGTGACTGACTGACTGAGTGAGTGACCATCGCCCGCACTTTAAGTTCGTTGAACAACTACCGAAACGGTAGCCCTAAAAGATCGTCATACTCGAGTCCGACTGTGTTTTCATTTCTGACGGTACCCTGGGAAAGTGTGTAACCCCAAACTATATGTATACATGTATTATGTGATCTTCGATTTTCGATATTCCATCTTCCATCGACTCTGTTGCTACTGTTAATTTGTGCCATGGGAATATTTGTTTATTGTATTTTGCTTTGTTTTTCTTTCGATTTTTAGCAAAGTTTGTGTGATTAATGATTTTGTCTCTTCGTCTGGCATTCAAATTTGGTCAAATGATTGTTTTTGTTTCAATTTGTTTTTGTTTTTTCTTTTGCTTTGCCATAGCATTGATATTTTAAAAAGCAGCTAAAGTTATTCTTTTACCACAGACTGTATGAAAACTAAATGTTTTGATAAAAAAAATCAGTTAATTTAAAGCATCTTTTTATATATTTTTAATTTGTATTTTTCAAATAAAAAAATAGATAATTTTTATAAAAAAAAAAACCAATTAAAGTTATATTTTTGGAATACTTGTCTAACTGTACGCGTATGTACATATATATCGTATCGTATCGCATTATATCGTATCGTATAACGCTTGACAGCAAAGCTCATTGTGCAACACTGGCTAAAGCCAGCGGCAAATTGCCAGAGTTACTTAGACTCAAACTATGCAGCGAGTGCAACCAGCTGTCAAAAGTGCTCACTTGTCATGGTTGTTGTTGTTGTTGTTGTTGTTGTTTGAGTTTGAGTTGTTGCTGCAGTTGTAACTATTAGCTGCCTTAACAAGCTCTATAACAACTTAATATGTCCAGGCGAATTTACAGTGCACAACAAAAGCCAAGTACCAAATATGAAAGCTAACTAAGAAATCAGCCCGTGTTGAATTCTCCTGCAATGTTGTTCAAGTGCCAGAGAAAACTTGCAATGCTGAACCATGTTGTGTTGTGTTGTGCTGTGCTGTGTTGTGCTGTGTTGTGCAGTGTAGAAGTGTGAATAACGCGTTATGGCAGCAGACACAAGAAACATTTCTCAGGCTCATTTACATAGCGCATAGAGCAGCAACAGCTACTGGAATCTGCTGCCAACTCACAGACCGGACTCCGGACAAGTTGAAGACTGTAGACGGGAGACTGCAGACTGTAGACGGCAGACGGCAGACTGAGGCCGCTGGCCTAGCATAATAAGCTGTCTGTCGAAAATAATGCAACTTAATAAACGCAACAAAGAACTCGAGGCACGTCGCCCGGCAACCGACTGGAACTGCAACTGCAACTGCAACAACTAACAACTAATGTAACTACAACAGCAACTGCAACTAATACAAGTGCAACTTAAACTGCAACTTGCAACTTGCAGCCTGGTAGCTGATAGTTTTTTGTTTGTGATCGTGCGCCATTTCTACGCCAATGCATTTTGACATTTAAATTTGCAATTTTCGCATAAAATTATATTTATTTTGCATTGGTGAAAATGCAACCTTGCAACGCATGATGATGATGATCATGATTAAGTTGTTGATTCCAGCTACTGAGTGCACTCCGAGTGACACGCTGACACGTTGACGTTGCTGAAGTTTAATTAACAAACGTGCCAAATAATTGAAAAAGTGTGAAGATTTGACAAGTTTAAGACGCATTTAAATACGAGTTTTTTTTTTTATATTTTTTGTAGCCACATAACACAACACATATGGCCTAGAAACCGCTAAGCAACACACTCTGATATGGGCGACAACTTGGCTTTTTAATTAGTTTTAGTTTTAGTTTTTTTTTTTATTCATATTTTCATCATATTTTGTTAATCAACACACATTTAATTCGATTGACACATGAGCCCGAGACGGTGTTATTAATAATACAGTTAGTCTCGTAATTGGCCAATGATCAATTGGCCAAGAGTTGCCGCGAGTTGCCCAGATAAACTTGTCAAAGATCTGAATCGAAATAAAATGCAGCCAAACAAGTTGCGTTCTCATTATCAAGTGGCTCAATCTCAAGTCGATAAAGTTGTATCATCATCTTTTTAGCATATTGAACTCTCAAATGGAAATAGATATGGAAATTACAATTGCAATTTGTGCTTTAATTGCCGAGCAATTGCCGAGCTGGTTTCAAATGGCCAATTAACGATTTGGCATGCTCAATAGACTTACTTGAATGATCAGTCAGAGCCAGGCCAGAGTTGCCAAACTAAATGTTGTGATTTCTTGTCAAGATCCGTCTAGAAGGAGGATTGTCTTCTATACAATATTCGAACAAGAAAACAAAAATAAACAACATACAATATATGTATGTATATTCAACTATTGTGAATGAATGAATGTTGCCTTCGATATTCGAACTTGGCTCTCATACAAATGAATGATTGCATCATAGTCAAAATAAATCAAAACTCAAACACACACACACACTCACAAATCAGTAATATGTACGGTAATAGAGTAAAGAGTCAGCCCTGACTCTGCTCACAACAATAATAATAATAAGAAAAATAAAAATATAACAACAACTTATTATTTGACGCATTGTCAATGTGATCTTGATAACTTGGCTGGTATGGTATGTTTGGTACTGGCTGTCTGTCTGTCTGTCTGTCTATCTGTCTGTCCGTATGCCTTTGAGTGATTTCTATTTAAATGGCTTTGTCAACGAAATTCGAGAAGCAAAAACAACTAAAAAGCTGGGTACAGCCGCGTAATGAGCAAAGAGTGAAGAGAGATAAAAATTAATAATACAAATAATTGAAAAAAAGAAGAAAAAAAAAAAGAAGTCAATCGAAATGAAATGAAACCTCACTTAAGGCAAGGCGAGGCGACGCCAAGGCGTCATATAGATTGACAAAGACTTTTTGAATCCCAATTCATATCCGAATACGATTCCGATTCCGAGTCCCAATCCCAATCCCAATCCCGATCTCCCCCCTCTGGGCTGTGATATGTGTAGGCACAGACACATTGGGCGTGCGTCGATGTATCTATGCTAAACAATGAATCTGTTGCTCGCCTTTTTTCCTTTTCTCGTTTTGGCTCTCTCAGATAAGCTATCAGAGTGTCGCGACTCGATCTTGACTTGAATTCAATTCATGAATTGAAACGGACCAAGTAACGGATGTGGATGTGGATATGAATGAACTCGTACCTCTGCCAACATGAATTGAGATTGAAATGAAATTGAATTGAAATTTCCAGCTCTATTTCTATTTTTTTTTTTTGTATTTCTTTTCTTGGCGTGGGCGTTTAGAGACCCAGAGACTGGGAGTGAAAGAATCTGGAGTCTGTTTGGAGTTGGTTGCCAGCCGGCCAAAACAAATTGCCTTGCATATTAATTTGAGCATGAAAACATATAGAAAAACATCCATATACATATCTATGCAAATTAATAATAACACAAAGACAAGAAAAACAACAACAACAACAATAAAAACTGAGAAGAAAAAAATACAAATAAAACGGAAAGATGAGGCACAGAAATATTAAAATACTGGCAACGAAACAGACAGACAGACAGACAGACAGACAGAAAGATCGCTCGATGTTTTAATTTATAGCCCAGCCGCTTTGAAATTAGCTAATAAAGCGCGGCGGCTGCAACAACAACAACAACAACAGCAATAGCAATAACAATAAAAAATATATATACAATAAAAAAAAAACTTATCAAAATGTGTGAATAATGTGACCTGAACGAGTCCGTCGGGCAACGCTTCAGTTCAGCTCAACTTGGTTTGATTCGAACAGTAGTTTAGGGTCAGGTAGCCCATACATATGATTATAGATAGATAGACAGACAGACAGACAGACAGATATATATGCTTAGTTAGTTGCTTATCGATAGTTCGCCTTTGCCTAATTAGCAGACCAAAAGGGGCGGCTTTAATATGCCCATTAAAATTATGAAAATCTATTTTTGATTCGTTGCGTTTTCAGTTTTTATTTTTTCTTCTTACAATCGCTTCTCACATTGTGCAGCCCCACAATAACAACAACAACAACAAAATACTAGACGCTTACTCATCTGGAATTTCCTGTGTGTGTGTGTGTGTGTGTGTTGACTTGCATCTGGGTTTCTTCATGTGGTCAGCGTAACCCCGTCTAACTAACTAATTGATATGCCAGACTGCACTACAAATGAATTAACTACTGGAAACGCATTTCAAAATATTCAAAGAAATTAGAGCTCAACTCTTTTTATTACTGGAAAATCTCTAAATCGCTTTGATATTCATATGTTTTGCAAATGTTTACTCATTGTTATTCGAACTTGAGAGTAAACGCTTCTATAGATCTAATGTCAAGTATGAATTAAAGTCACGACTAATTATCTAATTGTTCTTAAGGTGTTTGATAGCTATTGAAAACATATTTTGAGTCAAAATGTATAGAAACTAATTGTTAGATACAATTTAAATGTGTATTGAAGTAAAGGCTCTCAAAATACAACATACAACTAGTTTATTTTAAAAACGTTTTCAAAGCCGGCGGCAAAAATTCAGAGTTCCCAACTAAAACTCCATCTATAGCAATATTTAAGACTGTACGTTGAAAACAATATCCTTCACGCCTGTTTTCTTGGTGTCTTGATAAGGTCTTTAATGACTATAGAAAAGATACTTTGACGTAAAACAAATTAAATGTGAAAATTGAAACGATATGTTAAATAAAATCATATCAATCAGTATCATATTTTTCAGAAAACTCAACCCGTAATCTGAATATTTTCCAGATCGTTCTTTTACTTGCAGTTGAATCAACAATTTCAAAGTGAATATATACTGAATACAGTCGTATCTATAAATGATAATCTACACAGATGATAAATGTAATCCTTGCTTGTCGCATCTTCAGCTGCGTTGGGTTAGTTAGTTTTATATATATATTATATGATGTTAGTTAGATGTATTTTATATGGATGGTTTGGCACAATTGCAAACTCAACTGGTCAAAAAAACACTCACCGCAAAAAAAAAACAATGACGAACGAACAACAAGTTGATCAATTCTCGATGCAGTCACTGTCAATGTTGTTGTCGTTGTTCTTGTTGTTGTTGTTGTTGTTGTTGTTGTTGCTGTCGTTGTCGTTGTACAGATATTCCAAACGAGAAAAAAATAACGTATACAGATATTGGATATATGATGGTATTATTTGATGAAGATAGATCCAATTGTTGGCGTCGGCTGCATGTGATATATGTAATTCACTTTGGCTGATATCAGATAGAGATACTTGTGTATCTGATGGATGCGGATACACTGAGTTATTGTGTTGAGTTATTCAGTTGATTGCCAGGTTAAGGATAATGCTAAACACTTTGCGGCAAGACACAAAAAAAACAATGCACTCTCTCTCTCTCTCTCTCTCTCTCGATCGATCGATATTTGGTGAACGTAGTTTCTCTTGAGAACTTTGTTGTTGCGGTTAAGCGCGTTGCGGTTGTTGCACACGCACGTAAACAAATGTTAATTGTTGTTGTTTTTGTTTTTGTTTTTGATGTGTAGATGTATTTTCAATATATTGCATATAACTTTTGATTTCAAATATGTTGTTTTGATTTGTTTTTGCTTGTGTTTTTTTTTCTCTCAATTATATTTTGTTATTTTTTGTGTTCATGTATGCGTGTGTGTGTGTGTGTGTGTGAATATGTGACACGGCGATCAACAAAACGCGACGAAATATAACGGTGTACGGTAAACGGTAAACGCTGTGAACCAACAACAAAACGAGCGAGCGGAGCGACGAACGCACAACCCGAGCGGCACGAATGTTACTTTGGAACTGATTTTCGTCGTGACACCTTCAATGCGAGCAGCAGCAGCGGCAACGGCAACGACACCAACGACAGCAACGACAGCGGCAGCAGAAGTCGTTCGACCAGTCCGAATTGTTGTTGTTGCTCGCCTCTCAGCCTTCGCTTCGTTTCGTTTCGTTTCGTGTGTCGTGAATCGTGTATCGTCAGCAGCAGCAGCAGCACCAGCAACAGCAACAACGAGTCAAGCAACTTCCTTTTTCAACGCACACACTCACGCATACACTCACACTCACGCTCACACTCATCGAGAGCGAGAGCGAGAGCGCAATGCTTTAGCAATGGCTGACGCTCATTGCCAGCCGCGCTCAGTGTGCGAGAGAGCGAGATGGCAGTACGGTGCGCAGCAGCGAATGTCTGGCTGGTTGACAGTGTGTATTTATAAACGTTTGCAGCGCTCTCGCTTCCATCTCGCTCTCATGCACAGCGCAACGGGAACTGTGCGAGCGAGTGCGCTGCACTTGGCAGCTGTATTTACCTATGTGTTGTTGCTGTTTGTGTGCTTTATCGAACCACACCCCCAAAAAACATTGAACGTAGCTGTTGTTGCTGCTGTTGCTGCTGCTGCTGTGTGTCGCTTCTTCGCACTCGGTTCAACAACCAAGCAGAGCGCCAGCTTTGCTTTTATTTTTTTGTTCTTTTTTCTTGTTCACTTTTTACTTATTTCTCTTGTTGTTTTTGAGCAAATTGTTTGATTCCCTTTTTGTTGCTGTTGTTGTTGTCGCTGTCGTTGTTGTTGCTGCTGTTCTGTTTTGCGCGCGCAATGAAATTTTAATGAAAATGACAGCAGTCCAAACACACGCAAAACTCAACTAAAGCAACGTAAAAATTGTTAGTTAGCAAGCATAAGAAAATAAATACTAAAATAAATAACAAACAGAGAATTGAAAAAAATAATGGCAACTTGCAGACTGTGCGAGGTTATGCGGTAAAGGACTCGCCGGTCAGGACGACAACACTAACACAGCCAACGTTGTCGTCGGTGCGAAAATTGTTATGCACAGCCAGCAGCAACAACAACATCGAAAGGCAGATGAAGTTGGAGACAGAGACAGCGACAAAGGGCACGCCTACTCCGCCCCTGAAAAATCATTCACATTTCCGGCTGGTAAAAAAATTTGAAACTCCTTTGCATAAGGCAACATTTGATCTAGGAACGAAGCATAATTAAATTGTAAATTATGGCTAATCGAATATGCAAATAAAGACTGTAGATTTTAGATTTATGTAGTGCTATTTCAATAACTTATATTCGGATTAAATATGCATATAATAAACAATATTCACATGCATATTTGTCCAAATTGAGCAATTACTGCCTTAATTTTTTACATATTGTGTTCTGAGATGAACGAGACAGAAAATTTTTATTGAATTTGACAATAATTTCCAACCATTTTATATCAAAATATCTTACAGTTAGTTATCTAAGGGTCATACAATACCATTATAAAAGATTACCTGATATTCTCTCAAATAAGTATACAGATTTCCAAAGATTCTTGTTTCAAAACATATGGAGAATATCACGAGATATGATATTTAAATCAAGCCAATAACTTATAAATTTGAAAATACTCATTCGCATGTTAAAATTTGATTGCGACTCCACTGTGCATGATAGTTGGCTCACCCAACACAGCAACAACAGCAACAACAGCAACAACGATGGCAACAACAAAATGGTTGACATGCTCCCTCCGTCGACTTGACTTTTTTGTATTTATTTATTTACATTTTTTTTCGCTTCTTTTATTTTTTGCTTCATTTTCAGTATTTTATTGTTGCTGTAGCTGACGCAGTTGAAAAAAGCGAGCACAGAAAAACCTTATCAAATTTTTATGACAATTTGAAATAGCTGACGACAGCTTTTTATTTTATTTTCTCACACACATACACACGCACACGCACACACACACAGACAACTGAAAGTTGCACAAACATTTTTTATGGATTTTTATTGTAAATTTTCTGATTTGGCTGGGCTGAAAATTAAATTGTTGCGGCTAATTGATGTATGTACATATATTTATATATAAATATATATATCTGAAACATGCTCCCAGATTTACCTCCCAACTTCCCACCCCACCACAATCGGAATGCGCACAAATACAGACACAATTACCGTTACGACAGCTTAGCATACAATTTGGGGCGTCAAGCAAATTATAAAGGAAACAAAAAGGGAATGAAGAAAAAGTTTACATTAATTTTGGTTGCAACTTTAAAAGGGGGATTCCCCTGTCCACTTTTTTGCCCAGTATTGAAGTGAGAGTGCATCAAAGAAAAAAAGAGAGAGAGAGCAAATAACAGGAGCACAGAGAGAGAGAGACATGGAAAGATGAGAGAGAGTTAAGGCAACTCGAAGGGGATTTACATATATGCATAGACGGATTTATGTGGAAGATGTGGTCCAAGGTTTATTATTGTAAACGAAAATAAAACTATGTATTTATCTATTTTATGTATTATTTCATTGTGCAACTCAGGGTTAAGTGTAAGTTTGACACAGTTTTTTCAAATTGTTCAGTGAGCTTTAATAATTTGAAACTGACACTTAATAAACTTGAGTCCCTGTTTAGCTAATGGTTGTTGAATATAATAATTGACAATGCATATGTCTAGCAAATGCTTTTTTAAAGGATCTTAAATGCAATTATACTTGAACAATGCTACAATTGATAATCTAGCCTAAAATGTCCATGAGCCGGAATACCTTCTGTTGAAGGATACTCTCTAGTTTTTAGAGTTGAATTGAAATCGGAGTGAATAGGATCGTTAAGAGATATTTAATTCAAGAGACAATACAAAAAAGTGTCTTTTGAAACTCATTTAATGAGTAAATTTGACTCATAAGATGGTCGAGTTTCAGCACGCCTATGTTTACAGGTTATATAGAAAAGGAGAGCAAAATAAATGCAACAAATTTGTTGCCAGCTCGACAGAGAAAACTGAACAAACTCACAGATAGACAGAGAGTGGAGCAAGAGATAGATGGATGAGAAGGGGTGATGGGGGAGGTGTAGCAACCTGTGCACAGTCGTATATTTGTATCTGCATATGCACAAACATACATTTATTTGTGTGTGTGATATTTTAACTACACTTGGGCAACAGCGGTTATAAAATAAACAAACAAATAACCACATTTTTTTATTTACGCCTGATGGAACTATGCGCATAAAAAATGAAAAGATGAAAAATCGAAAAAGAGAAAAAAAAATAAGAGAAATAGTTTGAAGCAACATGCGAATGTGTTACGTGTTCTGTGTGTGAGTGTGTGTAGTTGTTGTTGTTATTGTGATTGTTGTTGTTGTTGTTGTTGCATATGCATGTGCAGGGTTCGACGCCATTGCCCTGCACATTTTTCATAGGCGACAGTTTAGATTACAGGCGCAAAAAGAATTTCAGAGAGAGAATATGGGCAAGGTGGAGATTTGCACTATGCAACTGGATGTGTGTGTGTGTGTGTGTGTGTGTGTGTGGGTGTTGTAGCTACTACACAATAATAGCAACAACAACAACTGCAACTCAGTTCACAACTTTTACTCGGCGCAGTCAACTTCGACTTCGACTTGGACTTTAACTTCGTCATTCGCCTGAGCGCTGATTAACGACAATTCGTTTGCCTGATTTTTTATTACCAACTCTACAACACACATACACACACAGCCATGTTGCATGCAACTGTTGCACATTCATTAGGCGCTGTCGTAGGCGCGTGTCCAGATTCAGACTCCAAGTGGCAAGTCGCGTCGTGGGCCAGTAAATTTCATTAGCGCCTGAGCCGTTGTCTTTTATTGTCTGTTTGCGGGGGCGAAGTCCGAGGCGAACTGGGCGGCGGGGCGGGGGCGATTTGAAAGAGGCGTGGCATAAATATCATGATTAAGTTGCAGCCGCAGAAAGTGTGAAATGTGTGACAGCTGCTAATGTCGCAAAAGAGCACGTCAATTGGACAGACAGACAATCGGACAAACATGGCGTATGAGCAATATTCGATTTCTATCAACACAGACTTTACAGATGCTCGGCTGATTAAAAAACTGCCCGCAATTGGATGGAAATGTTGGAAAGGAAAGGCTACATACATACTACTATATACATAAGTCAATTAATTTTATGTTTATGTGATTTTCAACTCGACCGTTAAATTCAATTTAAACTTGGTGTGTATATTAGACAGAATTTACTATTTCTAGTAGTCATATCTATGTAAAAATGCTAATTTAATTATTATTTTTATTTATGGAAATTATTCATTCGAACGCTACAGGTACTTTTATTACTACTTTATTCAATTTACAATTATTTAATGTAAGTTTTATTATAATTTACTATTTTTAGTAGTCATATCTATGTAAAAATGCAAATTAAATTATTTTTATTGTTTATGGAAATTATTACTTTATTTAAGTTACTTTTATTTTACATTAATATTATTATAATTTACTTTGTTCAGTAAAATATAACAATGCTTATTTTAGTATTATTATTATTCTATTACTATTTATTGCGCTAGTCGCAAGATTTCTTTTTTAATGATGTAATATGATTGCACAGTCCGCAATTAAGGCTTTAAGTACAGAGAGCGTAAAATTTAAATAATTAAATATTTTCAATATTAATGTTAAATAGTTAAATTCAATGATATTGATTATTTCTTTTATTAAAAGTGATGATTTCGATGTGAATAGGGGAAAACATTGTTATTCTCATATTAACTTTGTATAAATTTAATAAATATAATAAAAACTATAAATATTATTTATTGTTTAAAATATTTTGAATTGAAATGACTTTTATTACTGTGATTATCCAACTCAGAATTGAGTGCTGAAATTGTCCTGCTTTCTTCGAGCTTTGTCAGCTATTCGTCAAGATGTTGTGATGCAATCTTAAGGATGTAGTGAATGGGAATGGCTACAAGTTGCGACTTACAATGTGGAAAACCACAAAATGTCTGCAGTTGAACGGCAAGTGGAAATTTAGTCGTAGTTCGTTCATTAAAAGGTTGCAGCGAGGACAAATGCCACAAAGGATCAATGCAGCTGGTGCAGGCGTAAAGGCGGTAAGGCGGTCAGTCGGACAAACGGACAGACGGACAGACAGTCGCAGCGGGTGGACAATGGACAGAGGTAAAAGCCTGGTCCAGGGTTTGGACCACCGTCGTGCGTTCCTGATGATGATAATGGTTTACTTTTATATTTTGTGATGGTTTTATGATGCGGTTAAGCGCTCAAACCGCAAAGTGGCCGGCGCGCGCGACCAACGCACTGCAGGCGGATAAGGATGAGGTTGAGGCTGAGATACAAACTCAGAAATTCAGATACAGATACAGGTCGAGGCTGAAGATGTAGATGACGAACGGAGCAGCAATCGACAGAGTCGCGTAAGCTGCACAAGTTTCGGCCCAAGACAGAAGCAGCAACAACAGCAGGACAACTACCTGACAACGCGACAGACAGACAGACAGACAGACAGACATCCGGACAGACGGACAGACAGAGCGCGCGACATAGAAAATAGCAAAAGGATTAACCGCATTCCGGGCGGTTGGAACTGAATCTGAGCCTGGACCTGACCGAGAGTTGAGCGTCGAGCGTCGAGCGTCGAGGACACTGCGGTTAGCAGGATAAACGCCTTAATCGCGTTCATTGTTTCATTGGGCAGGTCAAAGCATGCGGAAACAATAAAAATGCGAGCGCATTAATCTCAGGCGAACGAGGAGTAGTCCCAGCACTCGGACTCCAATTGCGAGCCCTAATAATTACCTGAAGACCGAGGTGATTATGAGTTTATGATCTCGAGTGAACGAAAGAGAGAGAGTGAGAGAGACATCAGGAAGGTGTGTGTGTGTGGGAGGGAGAGAGGAAAAAAGTTACCTGACTGTTCAGAAATTTAACTGGAAACAGAAGCAACCGAATATCGTCGGCATCTACAGCATCGACATCGACGGCTTTACGCCTTTGCCAAATCCACGCTGACTTAATAAAGCTGCCCCCAAAAACGTAGCAGCTACTTGAGCTCACGGATTTATGCGTTTTTGGTAATTGAAACCGCGGACCAATCTCAGTCGCAGTTTCAAACTCAGTCCCAGTTCCACAGACACAGACACAGATACAGACACACATGCATACACAGATACAAATGCAGGGCAAGATATCAGCATGCAACAACATTGACGATTATCAGCGATTATCACGTTTTCGATAATGAGATTTCGTTTTATGATTTCGCCAGCGTTTTTACCCCTTGCACACCACACACACTTGCCTGCAACGATTCTCCTCCTCCTCCTCCTTCTCCTCCTCGTCATGACTTTTTTTACATCCTACACAGAAAAAAATATACCGAGTTTGCTGATTAGAATCAATTCCAAACAGTGTCAAAAGTTCTGTAATCTCAGAATTTATTCAATTCCTTTTCCGTAAAAATGTTGATTATCGGGGCTCAATAAGAATTTTTGCCAGTAAAATTAAATGTTACATAGTATGAACACGTAGAAAACCATAAGAAAATGTGGAAATATAGATAAATGTAGAAAATCTTAACATTTTCACATTTTTTAGCATTTTGTTAACAATTTTAAGCTTTTAACATTTTGCAAACATTTTTTAGCATTTTAAACATTTACTTAACATTTTTTTATATATATATATATTAGAGTGCATCGATTTTTTTCACCAAAAATGGTAACCCATTTTCGTAATCTGTGGTCAATTCTAAGATGTTTTCACAAAGAAACCATAGTTCTAAAATGAATTCCTGGTCCGCGCTTTTTGTGTTGAAAAATTCACTTTTTTGAACAATTATATCTCGGGTGTTTATGGACCGATCCTGACAAATTTGGTGTCAGTACTCTAGTTAGGACCAGGACTTTCAAAATTTCACAGAACCAAAGGACGAAATGTCCTTTAAACATAATTTTCATCCTTGGAACGACGATTTCGCGGTTCGCCTCTATACCAATAAATTAGTCAGAATTAAAGCTATTTTTTGGCACAAATAAAATTTTTTTTTTGATCCTGTAATTTTAATTATAAGAAAATGTAAAACCTATTTTAATACAGTTTTAAAGCAATTTTAATAAAATATGTGTTACATTTTCTGTTAACAAAAAAATACAGGTTCAGGGAAAATAAAATTTTTTTTGCCAAAAAATAGCTTTAATTCTGACTAATTTATTGGTATAGAGGAGAACCGCGAAATCGTCGTTCCAAGGATGAAAATTATGTTTAAAGGACATTTCGTCCTTTTCTGTTGAATTTTAAAAGTCCTGGTCCTAACAAGAGTATTGACACCAAGTTTGTCAGAATCGGACCATAAACAATCAAGATATAAATTTTCAAAAAAAAATGAATTTTCAACTCAAAAAGCGCGGACCAGGAATTCATTTTAGAACTATGGTTTCTTCGTGAAAACATCTTAGAATTGACCACAGATTACGAAAATGGGTTACCATTTTTTCATTTTTTCGGGCCCATACAATTCGATGCACTCTAATATATATACTTAACAATTTTTTACATTTTGCTTACATTTTTTAATTTTAAATATCTTAAACATTTTTAGGTACTTTCTATTTTCAGTTATAACTAAACAATTTCATTAGCATGACATTTTTTTAATGCTAGTGCAATGACAAATGCATTAAAAAGTAGTTAATTGTACCGATACTAAAAACACCATACGAAAAATCAAGAAATTTTGACTTGAATTTGAGAATGATTCGTTTTTCTCTGTGTACTGTGTTGGCTTTGTTGTTTGTCGAGTGAATCGCAGTTTAAGGGCGGTTCCACACTGGGCTGGCAATTAAGTTATGTCAATCCACTTGCCATATGGCAGCACGACTCCGAGATATATTTCCACAGAGAGTGAGAGAGTGAGAGGGAGAGGGAGAGGGAGAGAGGGGAGACGGCGAGTACAGTCCGAGAAGGGGAAGGTGGAAGGGAAATCAAGTCCTGAGATTTGCGTTGTAAGTTAGACGTTGTTTGCTTTTTGGGTGGTTGTGCGAGTACTCGCATTCGGACTTTAAGCGATTACCACTTCAATGAGACGGTCTTAAGGATTCATCAACGTGGCCTCAACTATGCACTGATAACCCCCAAAACCAACTTGGAAGTCAAGGTTACTACTCGAACTGATTATGGGAAATTAATCGAAAGGCTTAGAGTGTTGCAGTCAGGATTGTTGTGATGATATCAAAACTATTGAAGGAATTAAGTTGATTTTCATGTAATTCCACCGCTTGGTTAAACAATAAATTAGCATCATTGCAGCGGGAAAAAATGGGAGAAGATAAAGATAATCTAAGAAATCTTGTTACATTTGTCAACTTCATTTAATAATTTAATAATATGAACTTAATTTAACAATTTGGGTTTTCCCAGTTTGGGAAGAATTTCCACCAGGAATAAATTGGCGAACAACAATAATGGAAAATTTATATTCATAACTGGAATGTCAAAAATAGTGTTAATTTAAACCTATTGCTGCCAACAATGCGTTAAGTTTGCTAGATATTAATTTAAATATAAATAATTCTTTTGAATATTACAATATCTTACACATTTAGAAAATTGAAAATAATTAGTTAAATTTATTTAAGTCTGTTACAAGGAGAAAAAAATGTAAGAATTTAAGTTGAACTAAAAAACAAGTGCATAACATAAAAAAAAAGTTTTTGAAGTAAGTTTTAGTCAACTTGAGGTCTAGTAATGTCTATAAATAACAGCGGTGGGCACGCAGTGGCTCCGGGAGCAGCATGGCTCGGTATACAATCAAGAGACGCCAATCCCTATCATCAGTACCGTTTGCTGACTTGACCAGCGATCCAAGCTTAATGTCACTTTTAAGAAGCCAGAACCAGTTGTGAATTCTAAGTCTTAAAGTGAAAAACAGTTTTATTAAAAACAATTTTAATTCCTTACTGAATTTCAATTAAATGTACGTATTTCAAAACATTAACTGAGTAAATTTCATTATAATAAGTATGTGTTAATTTTATTATTTTATTTAATATACAAATATATGCATAAATTTCACACTCCATCTTTCCACACTCCATCTAATATTTATATCACTTCGTAATTGAATGCGCTTTTAAGCTACACATTTTATTGCTCATTCCATTTATCATTCTCAAAGAACCTCAAGTTTCATTTCCTTCTTCCTTAGCTCATTTCCATGCACAGTTTGCAGTCCGAAAAAATAAATATCATTGACTTACTCGTATCATTTCCCACACCGTTTTCCCAGTGCAAAACGTGGCGCGGAGATTTTCATTAATAAAAATGACTTAAATTATAAAAACAAATAAATCAGTTCAAAAAGAGAGCAGCAAACGAGAATAACAACAACAACAGCAGCGATCGCACGCAGAGAGCAAAGCGAGCAGTAAGAAGCCATCGAAGAGGAAGAAACCTGCCAAGTTGTAGATCAAACAGCCAACAACAACAACAACAACAACAAGAGTTGCTCTCGCTTGATCGACAGCCACTGTCTCAGTCTGAGTCCGAGTCCGAGTCTGAGTCTCAGTCTTGGAATCATTTGGAGTGCTTTGAGATTTGTGGTCGGTTTCTCTGTGCCCGTCTCTGCGTCTGCCTGTCTCACCATCAACAACAACAACAACATCACCATCACCATCACCATCACCATCACCATCTTGGGGCAGTGAGTTGTTGCACGGCCGTTCATCATATACCCTTCAGTCCATTTAACACGTTTCTGACACTAATCCTGCCTTGATGAAACTAATTTTTTTCATGTGCCTCCACGGCCTCCACAGTGCCAGTTGATTTATTTCAGCGTGCGCTGCTGGCGACCAACGCTTAGACAAAGTATGCCTCATATATATATACAATATATATATATTTAAATATCTGTATACTATATATAAGAGACGGACTGACTGACTGACTGACAGTCCAGCAACTCTGTCTCAGTCTCCGTCTCCGTCTGCTTCTGCTTGAACTCACACGCAGCCAATTCAAGTGTAGCCAACGTTGCTTTCGGCCTTTCGGTCCCAAGATCGCTTGCTGTGATATGTATGACTATATCTCTGGCATGATCTTGCCACAAATTAGTTTGGTTAGCTGCCGTTGGTTGCCCGACGACGACGACGACGACGATGACGACGTTGTTGCCTGCCTCCGCGATTTTGCCCTGTCAATCATTTAAAATATGGTATGTATGCAACGATCCGATCCGATCCGATCCCATCCGATCTGTTTCTGTTGCCATTGCCGATGTTGATGTTGCAGCAACAGCGACAGAGAGACAGTGCAATGTCATGCTTCATTTCCTGAGTTGTCAATTTGTTGGAGCACCGATTCACCAGAAAGAGAGAGAGAGACAGAGAGAGAGAAAGAGTTATAAGCAGTTTATGGCCGGGATGCTCGCTCGTCTCTGCGATGAGTAGCCAAAAATGCGAGAAGAAGATATCTACAAAAATATCCATAAGCAATATCTTTTTGGTTCCCGCTTTCCAATCGATCCATCCAAACAACTGGAGACAACAACAACAACGACAACAACAACAACAATGACATCGATAACGAAAACAACCAAAGAAATTAGTTAGAAAGCAAAACAATAAATATGAAAAACTAAAGCAGAGAATTACTGCTTAATGCCATTAAATGAGCAGCAGGTGCACAAACAGGTAAACATGTTGTGTGACATTGGAACGGGGAAAGGGGGAAGTGGAAAGGGGGAGCAGCGACAGAGGATAAGTAAAGCAAGCAGCGAGTGAAAGTGCGAGTGCCAAATTAAAAGAAGAGACCACGCAAAGGAGAGAAAGAAAAGGAAGCTTACAATTACAGTAGCAAACAGGAAAACTTAAGGAATTCGCACGAATTTGATTGCAGCGAATTTGGCAGAAGAGACCTTTAAAATTAAAAAATATAAAAAAAAAATAAAAACTTATTACTCAATTAAAGTGAACAGATTTCAATTGAAGACTCTGATTCAAAATGTTCTCCACGATAAGTCTTAGTAAAAAATATTGATTTAAAGGCCATTCTTCTTAATCAAAACATTAATAAAATCTGGATTTTAAAAATGTGTAAGTTTTTCTTAAAACTGTATCATTCAAAAACCGTCTCAGAATCAAGCTTAAAATGTTTTTTATACCGATTTTGACATAAGAAGTCGATTGCAAGGTAAAACTTGAGTATTGTATAAAAATCGCATTCTGACGAAAATATATAAATATTTTAACGAAATTAATACAACTCGAATAAAAAATGAAATTATATCATTAAAATTATATTCCACATACAGCGGTGGCTAAAAGTATTTTATCTCCCTTTAAAGTTAGTTCTAGCCAAATTTTGAACTTACTTCATGTAAAGTTTGGTATCAATGGAAAGGTCTTTTGAATTCCTTTCGAATGATGCAATGCTTTCCTTAACCCATTAGGTACCCATTGAAATTTTCGAATATTCGTAAACGTCAACTTTTTCAACTTTTTTCCTCGATTTAAAAAAAAAAATGTCGATCTTTACAGTTTGTTATGGAACTCGATTTACTGTTTGGATTTACAAACACTACTAAAGTTTTTCAGAATAAAAAGCAACGTTTAAGAGTCATTAATTTTCGCAACATATTAAAAATAAAATTTAAAAAAAAAAATTTACTTGCAGAAAAAAACTTAAAACTTAGATCAGTTACTAAGTGAAGATTATTAAAAGTAATCGAAATTCCTTATACATATATCAACCAATATTATGAAATCATTGCATCAATGGCGCCTAAATTGATGGCAACGCCTTCGTATGACAGCGGGACACATCCCCAGTGACCACACAGAAAACGGGCAGGAGAGAGTGTCTCTCTGGGTGTCCCAACACTGCCACACAGAAGACATGCCCACAACAAACGCCCCTTGAAAACATTCACAGCAACGACAACAGCAACAACAACAACAACAGGAAAATGCAGAAACAGAAACAGAAACAGAGCCACTTGAGATCAACGAGGAACAGGAACAATGGCAAATGGGCAGGGACTTAGAGCTGAGAACTGAGACGGGCATGGTGTCAACGCCTCTGGCAAATAGTGCAAAAAAAGAGAAGCAACGAAAAGCGAAAGAAGGGGAAAGAGAGAGAGAGAGGGCACCGCAATGATCGATTGATCGCAGATCGATTGGGCAGCTCTGAAAAAGAGCAGCAACAAGGGCAGCCCTTAAAGTAATTGCCAAATAATTGCATATCATATGACACACACACACACACACACACTGACATAAAGGAAAAACTCTTATCGATCCTGGCCTGAAGCGTTTATTGCTCCTTTATTTTTTTTTGTTTTTTGTTTTTTGAGTTGTTGCTCGCTGCAGGGCATTTGCACATCGGGTTACTTCTAGACCCACAGCCCACAGATAGAGCCTAACGATAACCACACACACACACATAGATGAATGTGTGTGTGTGTGGCGTGTGTGTGTGTGTGTGTGTGTGTGTGTGAGTGTGCAAGCATGCGCAATTAACACGAGTTCAAGTTGAAAAGTAGTTGCCTGGTTAATGGCAATGAGAATGGGTTTAGGTTTGGGTTCGAGCTCGAGTTCGAGTTTGGGTTTGGTTTACGGTTTGAGTTTGGGATTGTGTTTGGGGTAACTCGGTGAGAGGAGACCCCTTGGCAAAGGCAGACACCAAACACGAACAACAACAACCGACAACCAACAACCGACACAGACAACGCGGTGCCTTGCCGAGTTTTTAATTGAATGCATTTCAGCGTAAAAGGTGAAAATACTTTTACCTCCTTAGTCTAAGGAGAAGCAGCAAAACAAGTCAGACACCAAATTACAAGGCGCATATCCAACCGAAAAATACCCTTACTTTTGTTACTTTATGTACATATGTATCAATTTTTTATTATAACTCGACCAAGTGCAGTTGACAAAAAGTAAATTAAATATTGACAATTAAACTAAAACTATAAATAAATATAGAATTTAAATTATAGTCTGAAAAGGAAATAAAAAATATTGTAAATCTGGGGTAAAATATTAAATTTGATCAGACATTTGTTGCGATGTTTGAGGAAATACTATATTATCAGGGGTGCCCCCAGGGGTGAAATTCAAGCGAAAGCGATTTCTATGGCACCCCTGTATATTTTAAGAATTGATCTCTTGTGTTTAGATGGAATGAAAAACTTTTAACTCCAATATATTTAACAAATATTCAATATTAAACATTTTCTCATTGTTTTCTTAATTTTTTGCTAGGCACTTTCATGGCGAGTTTTCTTTGGGCTTTGTCGTGCTTTTTGAGCAGAGTATATCTGGACATGGCATAACAGGAAACCTCGACAATCCTACACGCAACTTGATTCCCTGTCCCTGTCTTCCTCTCTCTCTCTCTTTCTTAGTCTCTCCTTTGCTTCCATCTCCTCCTCTGTCTACCCTTCTTCTGCTTGTTTTCTAGCCTCAGTTTGCTTCGTTTGCTTACCAATTTCCATTTTTCCGGTTTTAAGCACACACCACACACACACACACACACACACACTCACTCACACATGTTGTTGTTGTTGTTGTTACTGTTGCTTTTACTGCTGACGTTTCTACCTTCAATTTGCGTATACATACATATTTCATCAGTTTCTGTTAATTCTTATTATAACTTATTATTCTCCACCGCCTCCTTGTTGTTTTACTTTTTAAGTACACTCATTCTTTGCACATAATAAGCAGTAATATTTATGGATGTAATGTGTAAGCCACAAAGATGAGGAAGAGAATCCTCTGCCAATCCGTTCACACTTGTCAGTTAGCTGTGAAAGCTCAAGGAATTCCGTTGAACCAATTTCCTCAAATGCTCTCTAACTTTAGTATTTATTAGATGATCTCGACAATTATTTGTTGTACACACAAGGGGGATGAATACGCCACAGTCATGGACAAATAATTATGGTTTAACTTTCACGTATGAAAGTATGTATATTATAATAAGATTTAGGTCGATAGGGCGAAAATTAAATAAAGAAGGATTAAAAACTCACTAAGCGTTAAAGCGTCCATTTTCCATACTTTTTTAGCGTATATTCTGAATAAAATAAAGCAATTATTTTAGAACAACCTTGTAACTTAAATAAGTTTGTATAAATAAATACTGTGGTACAACTTACTTTTAAAATCTTCCTGTTGTTCCTGTTTATATTGCAAGTCGCGTAGTGTCACTAGCGTGGACTGTCATCGTATCACTGCGGATGTAATTTTGAATACACTGATAAGAAAAGACGATTTCTAAAATCAACAATATTTGTCTAAAATTTTTTTTAATAAGTCAACTTCATGAAATATGACACTTTTGGCAAAAATACAAATAACCTCAAGATGTTTTCTCTATTTATTTTTAGACCAAATAAAATAATTCATGAACTTAATATTAAGATATAGAAAACGTAATTTTTTAAAGTAGGCAAACGGAAAGAATAATGTCACCAGTTTTTGCATTAAATACCAGTTAAAAAATTTAGAAGCTTCTCCACTATTTTTCTTCCTTGGGCTTAGAAATACCTATAGTTCTGCCAGAGCTATTATATTATTATCTTGAATAAAAATAGACGAACAAAGATTTGTCCTTCATTAATTTACATTTTATTCATATACAAATTCTTTCAAGTTTGCTTGTACTAGTAATTAAAATATTTTTAAATATTAAACTTTAAAGCTTCAAATAAAATGAAACTTGAATTAATGAGTATGGGAAACGGAAGAAACAATTATTAACCCCTCTGAAGCTTTAGCTCGATCCTTACTGCAAATATCATACATACATATATATATATAGATACATATATGTTAGTAATCATATCATAAAGTGTAACTGTGCTACTCTGCAACTTTTTTCGAGCATTTTCTATAGAAAATAGAAATAGAATTCCGAGAAATTTTCACAAAAAGTTGAGTTTCCAACATTTCTATAAGCCATAAATATTTATAGATGTATTGATGAGTTGGTCTTAGAGAGAGAAAGAGAGAGAGAGAGAGTAGAGAAAGGGAGAGAGAGAAAAGCTGGAGAATCAATCCCTCGCATTGCAGTTGATGACTTCAAAGCAATCAAATAAAAGTCAACATCAAATTGCGTATACGCCGCGTATGCGAGCGTCGAACAACTGTAAATAATACAAAATGCCAGCCAAGTCGCTACTTATGTGTATATGTGTGTATCTGTGTGTATCTGTGTGTGTGTATCTATGTAGGTCCATTGTGGGGCATTTCCGGTGGCCGCTAAAGGAAATTTTTATGACGTCAACAAGAAAGGGGAACGCGGCTAACAGCAGAACAACAACAACAACAACAGCGAGACGGAGAACAACAACAATGCCATCAGGTAGCTTCCCGAAAAGAAGTTTCATCTTCTCGGTGGGTTTTTCTTGCTTTGTTTCGCATGGAAACCAATAAAAAATGAAATAATAATAAGAATAATAAAATGACCAAAAAAAAAAAAACCTCGACGCTTTCTCGGCCGATCGAGGGCCCGACTTTTTGCTTTATTTTCTAGAGGGGGGACAATACTTGCTGTTTAGAGCTGTGTATATATGTATGTATGTATGTATGTATTATTTTCTGATTATTATTTTTTTGATTATAATTTTGTGTTGTGTTGTGTATTTTTTCTTTTATTTTTCTTCTGTGTTTTTTATTTTTTGGCAATGGGCCTACAAATTGGCTTGCTTGTTGGGCCGAGAGACCATGCATATATTACCCATGGTCGACGCCTCATAATTAATTTTTTGTATATGTTTTGTGAGCTATGCAGTGGCTCAGTGGTTCGGTGGTTCGGTGGCTCAGCTCAGCAAACGGCAACAGAAATCAATAATACAAAAGATCTTTAAGAGTCCAAAAAAAAGAAGAAAAAAAGATCTTCGACTGCTGCGACTACAAAACTCTCTGATGCTTCAGTTCAGTTCAGTTTCAGTTTTATATGCATGTAGATATTTTTTCTCATCTTTTTTGTTGTCTTCTTTCTGTATTTTGCTTTGCTTTTGGCTTTTTGTTTAATAATGAGACGACATTTCGAACGCATAAAATCGTCATAATAATTTTTGATATATGAAGCAGCGCAAGCGCTAATATCAAACGAATTCTTTTCAAGATAAAAAAAACAACAACAACAACAACAATACACAGAGAGAAGTCACACACAACAACAACAACGACAGCAGCAACAACAACAACAACAACTGCGACTCAAAGTCTCAGCGCGAAGCATCTTTATGAAACTTGATTTGGAGGCAGCCACGGTAGCTGCATTGCCCATGGACAGCGAGGGGGGAATACGACGGGCGGGGCAGTAGTAGTTAGGGAAAAGGGCGAAGAGAGATGGGGGCAGGGGCAGGGGCAGCATTGCTGACCAATTCTTATAAGAAAAGCCAAGACAGAAAAAGAAGGCAGCATGCGAGAGCATAAATAAATAAAAGCCACAGCACAAAAAATCAAAAGAAGACACACAAAAAATACCATATACAACAGCAGCAACAGCAGCAACAGCAGCAGCAACAACAACAACGAAAAAAGAAGCATTAATCGTAACAATGTTATTAGTCGTACAACAGGGGATTAGGCTACCGATTCGTGCGCTGGAGCTGGAGCTGGAGCTGTTGGAGCTGGAGGAGCTGCTGACCATCGACCAGCGACCATCAGACCAGCTTCTTCAAGCTCCCTCTCTCTCCCTCTCCTATTCTCTCTCTCTCTCTCTCTCTCTCTCTGTCAGTCCCTCTCTCTTGCTGTGCTTGTCTTGCTTCGTTTATTGTCTGTGCGTTTTGGGAACCTGCAACGGTTGCCGTTGTTGCCGATGTTGCTGCTGCGTTTTTTCTTCTCGTTTTTGGGCGCGTTTTATGGACAATCTTATGGCGGTGATTAAAGAGGGTGAGGCCCATGGAGGCATTGGAGGCGAGTCCCAACGCCAACGCCAGCTGCGCAGCCATTGCCACCGTGTGCCACACTTTGTTGTTGCTGTTGTTGCTGCTGCTGCTGCTGCTGCTGCTGCTGTTGTTGCTGTTGCAGTTGCTGTTGTTATGGCCGTGGCATGGATCCCTTACGAGATTTGTTTGGTTTTGCCTTCGTTTAATTGCATTAATTAAATGCACCACAGCCTGTCAGTGAGGGGCGTTGCTTGGGGGCGTGGCAGTTATGTTGGTTAGCTTTTGTACTTAACTCCCATACATATTAAGCACATTGTTGTTGCTGTTGCTGCTGCTGCGGGATAATAGAAATACTTGGCTTAAGGATTAACTTAAACTAACTCTAGTTTTATTTATCCCTCCGGCAGCCCATTAAAAAATTTAATAATAAATTGAACCTAATTATGTCTAAATACAAACTCGTCTAATCTATAATCGGGAAGTGGTTTTAAATGTAAAACTGCTTACGTCCATCGAATATCTTAGCGCCTCCTTTAAATTGAGTCTGCAATTCAATTGTTGTCCAAGTATTGCTGCTATTTAACTGCTTAGTGCAGTTGGCAATAGTCCTTAGCCACTTTCCCCCTCCCCATCCTCCCCCCCTTCACCTAATAGCCAATTTAACCAAGGTACAACAAAGAACGTAAGCTGCTTTTTGCATTACGACGGACGTAAACTGGACGGATTTCGAGGAAACGAGAAAATACGGGTATAATAACAATAATCAGATATTTATCAAAATTATTTCCATTATTAATTATTGCCTATACTTCAATAGTATTTCTACAAATTTAACCAAACAAACAGCTCAAATTTTTTATATAAATGTAAAAGAAATATTAAATTTTCTTATAGAAAGTGCTTATCAGGCGTGCCACAGAAATCGCAAGCGAATTAGAATTCCGCACGGAAATTGCATACGTGCCACAGAACCTCGAGAGATTTAATTGTGTTAAGCATTTTCACCAAACTTTTCGAAGTAGGCTGCTAAGGGTTAACACCTTCTCAGATTAAATAACCCAAGGGTTTGTTTAGCAACTTTTTTAGGTTTTTTTATAGCAGAACAATAAGTTTTTCATTTTTTTTTCTTATTTAATTTATATAACTTAATTAATTTATATAATAATTGACTTTGTTTAGCTACAAAAAATGTAAAAGCAATTGGCGCGACAAAATAAAACTTACTCGACAACTCTAGCGACTGACTGCCATATGTCTGGCAACTCTTCGTGACAAATGTTTTCACAAATTGCATAATAAGTTAAAGGTTTTTATCGGTAAAACTTGATTTACCTCACAAAAATTTTTTTTTTTTGAATGCTTAATTTAAAGAAAACAAAAGTGGTTCCATGTATATATTTGAAATACATTACTTCGAATTCTGACGAGAAAATATGGCATCGCTGCCCCTGACTTCGAAAATCTAAATCGAACTAGGTGGCAGCATCGGTCGCCATCGCGTAAAGTTATTCTGCGAATTGATCTGTGCGAAATGAAATTGACGTGAAATTCAAGCGAAAGCGATTTCTGTGGCATCCCTGTATAACTTGTCTTCTTCAACATATATTTGTTCATATGAATATGTCGTCGAAAGTTTAGTTGCACCTTCTAATTCATTTCAAATTAATTAATTAATTCAAAAAATGTACTCTCATCGGAAAAACTTCATGGAAAGCCAGTGTTGTTATAGGCAAAAAAGCTTTTTATGGTAATTTGAAGGCTGAACAAATTTTCCAGCAAATAAACCAAATGAAAGAGTAGGTTGTTTCCTTCATGGTCTATAAGCTTCATTGTTATAATTAACTTTCATTAATATCCTCTCCAAGTGTTTCATGATAAGCCCTTTTTCAAGGCGCATTTATGCAGCATTTATCAGCTTTTATGCAGCTGATTTATTAAGTGAGCCAACTTACATTCCACCTAAAAGTTTTAGCATTAATTTTTCTTAGAATAAAAAGCGCGGAAATCACTTCAAAACACTTCAAAGCACTTCAAAACACTTAAGAAATTGAAAAGTACCGCTGCACATTATTTTGAATTTTCCCCCGCAAATAGAGTTTGACAAAGCCAGATTTGGCGGGAAAAGAGCTGTTCTGGCAACTCTGTGGATAGCTTATACTTGCATATGGGCATTTCCAGAAAAAGATTACACTACGTGAGATTGTAAGATTGTAACGTAAACCATTTAAATACATAGAAATATATTGAATGTTTAATTTAAAACAAGTTTTACTGTTTTCGTTATATCGAATAAAATTTAATGAACATATTCTTGGCACAAACTAGGTGGCAATCTTGTCACGTTCGCGATGTCGCGTTACAAATTACTAATAAAACTTGTAAAATAAATAAAATGATAGTAACATATCAAAATTATTTGATTATGGCTTAAAAGTATTTTCTTCAAAATTTCTCGCCACATTTCGGAGACTTTCGCATTTGTCAAGAGGAATTCAAACATGACTTCCATTTATCGTCGCGTTCGCGATGCATTGTTTTCTTTAAATAATTCGAAAACGTCAAGTCTTCAAAGCTTGTCTTTTATAATAAAAATAGTGTTGATAAAATGCATTAAGCACGTGAGAAAACATTTTTGAAAATGTCAACTTTTGCCAATATTTTTTTTATTTAAAGACGTACAAATGTCGCATTTTCGATCCTGGATATACACATATATTAATGCAACCTCAATTGTATTTCCTTCGATTAAGAAGTTAAAAGAAATAAATGAATTATAATTATATATATTTATTTATATAAGTAGTATTATTACAATATTTTGGCAAAAGCTCCGTTGAATTCACTATAATGTACACTTTTATTATATAATTATAATAATTTTTGAACTATAGTTAATTTCAAATTCATGCTAACAATTACAAATAAATGAGACACAAAAAATGGCCAATTCGCCCACAGTGCATTGTGCAACCTGTAATGAATGTAATTAAGTTGAAGTCAAGCGGTGGCAAGTTCTTGTGGCAGCAACCGAAGTGGCACTTGTACAGTTATGAGACACGCAAATAACAGAGCTTAAAGTCAACTAACTGTGGCAGGTGTGGAATTTATTTGAAATGTATGAGTGTGTGTGTTTGTGTGTGTGTGTGTATGTCTGTGTATTTGACTGATGAAACTTATTAACAACAATGCGCGGCGTCAATCAAAATTTGGTTGGTCTTTGATTTGGGCTTATTGGGCGACTGCTGACAAAACATTGACAAGATCAACAATGGAAGATCCGATCCGACGAGGCGTACTGTCAATTTTAAGCCCACATTTCACGGGGAATTCACAGCGACAGCGAGAGAGAAACAGAAAGAGAAAAGTTCAATCGAATTGTAGGGAAAATGCAACAATGGAAGAGAATCTCAAGTTCCAGGAATGCAGTAGAGACGGGAGAGAGAGAAAGTGAGAGAGAGATAGAGATAGAGAAAGAGATGGTGCAACGGTTTTTTATTTCTAAGATTTGCTGCGGTTATCAGCGTTGTTCTTGTTGTTGTTGTTGTTCTTGTTGTTGTTGTTGTGCAACCTTTTTTGATTGACACTATTTACGTGCGGATTGAAGACAACCAAATTTTGGAACTCGATTTGAGAGTTGCCCACGCATATGCACCACATACATACATACATATGTATGTACATACATGCATTTATTGTACTCTATAGTATATATATGAGAAAGTAATTGTTTTGCTCGAGTTCAAATTGATTTTTACTTTCCTTTATGGTCGACTTGCACTCGGCACTCACACGGTCGCGTCCCTGCATCCTCCCCAACTCGGTTCATATCCCTATCCCTATCCCTATCCCTATTCCCTATTCCCATCCCTTTCCCTTTTCATTTGCCTTCATCTCTTCTCTACTTATGTGTTTTTTTTTTCGTTGTTTCTTACTCAATGCGCAGTCGTCTGTTCTCTGCTGGCTTTGTTTTGTTTAACCTTTCAATTTCTTGAGCTCCGTTTTTCCCGTCTACAAGTTGTTTTCAGTCTGAGCCGACGCCGCCAACGCCAAATAGTGTGTGTGTGTGTGTTGGTGTGTGTGTGAATTGGCCTACTGTATGCAGTGTATGCATAGACAGCATGCCCATATTGATATGTCTTCATTCTTTCAATATTGATCATTGCCGGGATAATCCTTCTTTTTAGCTGCAACAACTTGGAATTGAAATTGGGTCTCGGCCTCTGTCTCGGCCTCTGTCTCGGTCTCAGTCTCGGTCTCAGTCTCAGCTTAGGCCCGACAACAGGCGACCGACAGTCTACCTCATTCTTTGGCACTGGCTCTGCGCTCTGGTCTTGGCCATGGCTTTCATTATGATGATTCTTTCGCTGCCTCTCAGCTCTCGGCTCTCTCAGGCTACTTAGAGCACCCGGCTCTGAGTTTGATGTCCAAACAATGCGCCTGTTGAAAGGCAACATTGGCATATTGAGATGAATTGTATGTGCATACATGCATACATACATACATACATACATACATATATTGGCCCTTTCATATACGTAAATAGTGTAGCTGAAATGTTTCGTATTTCAACAAATTCTTAGCTGATTTGCTGTCGATTTACTCAATTGTTTAATGCTTCAATTGTATCTGCCCAGCTGCCAATTGCCAATTGTCAATCGTCAATTGCCAATCGTCAATTTCTGCACTGCCAATTTGTAGCGCTCTTTTGGGCGCAGTTTACACCTCACAAAAGTGTCACATTTCAGATTTTCACAAAAAGAGAGAGAGAGAGAAGTGTAGAGCTGGCTTTACCTTAATGCGATAGCAATCGCTGAGACTGAGACTGAGACTGAGAATGGGACTTTGATGGGTTTATGACCGAGCGACGCCTTTGCATAATTGAGGCACCTCAAGGGGTCAAAGATCATGCGAACAGATCAGAGATCAGAGTGCGACTTTTTCGAGTGCTCTCAGTTGATTATGCAACAAACCATTTGAAAGGATTAGGTCTTTATATTATTTATTTACAAGCTGAATGCTTTCATTTTTTATTTTTAATTTTTGATAATTTAATTTTGTGACGCTAAATAAATAAATTAATTAAAAAGGTAAATATATAGAATTATGTACAATAAACATAGAAATGAAACTTTTCCAAAAAAATAACAAAAATATTACATACTCGTAGACAGTCGTCGGATAAAGTATTTTAACAAAACTTAAATTAAATCTTCGAGTAATTTGAACTCTTCGTTTTTTTACAAAAAATATTTTGATGCAAAAGAAATTTTCAAACAATTCTAAGAGTGACTGAAAAATTTTTTTTTCAAAAATCATTTCGCTAGTATTTTTTTTATAATTTTTTGAAAATTGCTAAAAATGACTATTTTAACCCATTTTGCCTATATTTCATACAAAAAGTGGCTTATTTTCAGTCACTCTTAGAATTGTTTGAAGAATTTTTTTGCATCAAAATATTATTTGTGAAAAATCGAGGAAAAAAGTGAAAACAGTAGACTTTTACAACAATTCGAACTTTTTAATGGGTACTTAATGGGATAAGGAAAGTTTTGTATCATTCAAACGGAATTTTAATGACCTTTCCATTAATTCCAAACTAAACATAAAGTAAGTTCAAATTACGCGAAGATTTAACTTTAGTTTTGTCAAAATACTTTATCCGACGACTGTACATATGTTTATAATGATAATTATTGATTTTTGTTATATGACATTTTTAAGCAAATTGTAATTAAATAAATGTATGTAGTAGGAAAAATATGAATTGAATAATATTAATTGATTGCAATGTTTCTGTATTTCATAAGAGTTTGAAAAGACTTTTTTTTAATAAAAAAGTAAATGAGAAGAAACACTAAAAACGTTTAATTTAAAATCTATTTATTTACAAAGCCATTGTATTTTATTTGAAATGCTTAAATAGATTTCGAAATTTTTTATTTGGTCACTTAAAAAGTACAACGCGTCTTTTGATTATTTAATATAATTAAGTTAGGATAAGAAGAAGTTTAGAAGTTAAGAAAATAAAATATCAGCTAGAACAATAGAATTTGGGAGTGATGTGTGTTCCACTTTCACTGGTGCTTATCAAAGTCCAGGAGCCAGCACACAAATAGATGATGAACAACATCCTCTGAGACATTAACATCCCTCCCCCCTGTCTACCCCTGCTTTGGCCAAGTGCTTGCCACTCCCAGTTGCCGCCAGTTGCAGTGGCAAGTAAAACAGCGGCTACCGCGCATTTGATTTGATTTGATTTGATTTGTATCGCCGGCAAATGGAGCTCGAACTTTGGCCAAATGGAGCACTCTTGACTCTTGTGGCAGGGTAAGGGCGACATGGGCGTGGCATGTTGGCATGTAACCCGGACTGGCTGATTGACCCGGCTTAGTCGAGGCGTTGCTATGATTGTTGCTGTTGTTGTTGTTGTTGTTATTATTGTTATTGTTATTGTTGGCCAGTGGACAGTGGACAGTTGTTGCCTGTTCTGCGGCATGGGCTTTCAGATGTGTTGCGCCTTTCATGTTGTCACCGCAGCAGAGTGAAAAGAAACCAAAAACCAGAAGCGTAACGAAACAGATCGAAGCAACGCGACAGACAGCCCAAAACCCAAACCCAAACTCAAACTCAAAGTCAAACTCAAATCCAAAAGCAAGACCTTAAAAAATAAACCGAAACCAAACTGAACGCGACCCTTGCACGCGCCCGTAATTAGATGGGGGGGGGGGGGAACTGAAACTGAAACTGAAATGAGACTTGGAGTCGGAGTTGGACTTGGTTTGGATCGGTTTTGGGCGTGTTGCCTGAACAAATTTGTTAAGAGCTCCAACAGCGCGAGCGGCTCCTTTTTAGTATGAATGCTGCCTGCTGCCGATGTCGATGCCGATGCCGTCCTTGCACCTTTTGGTATGCAAATTGTCTTTGTTGTTGTCAGGCGGCAACACCAACACCAACACCGAACAACAACGACAACAACATTAACCGAAAGTAGCGCAGAAAGGCAGGCAGCAGGCGGCAGGCGGCAGGAATGTGCATAAATTTTGCCAGTGTATTTAGAGAGGGTCCCCAAAGCAGCTCCCATAAAATTATGAGCAACTGCAGCACAAGCTCCTCATATATGTACATATGTGGCAAGGTGTCCCCTTGTCCAGGTGTCCAGCAACACGGACACGCAGTCGCATTCGCATTCTCAAATTATATGCGATCATTAAATGTCTTCGACAAAAATGAGCATAAAAATCGCACGCGGCCCAAATGAAAATAAATTAAAGCAATGCAAAGCAAAAGCGTTAACTAAAATGAAATGAGCCAAAACTGTTAATAGCCAACTATCGCATACCCTACCTATCTGAAAGTCTTCACATTTATAAAATGAATCACTTAAAGCTATTAAATAGATGTATATGTTGGAACACTTTCAATCAATTTCGTCCTATAAATTAAAAATTTAAAAATATTTTATGAGAATTATTGATATTTATGCTAAATATACGAATAAATTAAAATTGGCTACACTGAAATTTAGGACATTTTAAATAATAGAAAATCATAAAAAATGCAACAACAATGTTTAAATTTGTATTGGAAATAAACTCTGAAACTAAATCATACAAATAATAATCATGAAAAAAGAATGTAAATAGTTAAAAACACATTCCTTAAGAATTTTAAGGAAAATTAAGGCGACAACAAAATAATTTGAACAATATTTATGAGGCAATATTAAAAATTGGGCAAATAATAATTTATAAATAAATTTATTATACATATATCAAAGAAATAATTCAAATTAAATTCTTGAAATTTAATTTAAGTGTATTGAAATAAAGTCAATGTACATAAAAATTGTATCCAATGTATAGTTTCAAATTTAGCAGTAATTTCTATACATTTTACATCAAAAAATCTATTAAATAGTAATGAAACTAACATTGGAAAAAACTGCTATTAGATTTTTAACTAACCTATTTTCGGCCCAACAGCAAAATTTTTAACCACTGTATTCAATTCCAAAAGGAAAATTAAGAACATTAGAAAATCCAGAAAATGTTCACTCTACTCATTCCATATTTAAAAAAAATTTAGTTTAAATTGAATTTTAAAAAATACTTGAGTTTTAAAAAATGTGAATTTAAATTTAATTTTTAACCTCATATTCGATTTTAGAAGGTCCAAATTAGCCTAGAAAAGTGTTTTTTAAAGAAAAACACATTACTTTTTGTATCGCTATATAAAATGGGTTAAATAAATAAATAAAAGTTTTTAGTTGGATATTAATATCAATCTCCATAAGTTAACCTCAAGCACTCGCATTTGTTAGGGTATATAAAGTGGCATATGAATTGTCAGTTGGATTCGCTAGGTGTGTTTTCTGTTTTGTATTTGTAATTGTGTTCGTATTTGTATTGCCTCGAGTTGGACCCACATCAAGGCACCGCCACAGCCAAAATGCTGCTCTCCTCTCTCTCTCTCTCTCTCTCTCTCTTACTCACTCACTCAGTCAGTAAGTATTTTTCTCTGTCTCGCACTCTCTCTTTCGCTGATGAGTCATGGCAAGTTCCCAACTGGCCAAGTGGCCAACTGGTCAACAGTTCAGCTGACCAACTGGCAAGAGCTTAAAGCCTGCAACAGATTCTGTGCCTCAACAACAACAACAACAACAACAACTGAAACAACAACAACCATCGCGAGTTGCCTCCATGTTGTTCTGATTCTTGTGTGGCTCAGCGGATCGACGAGCTGCCGTTGCCGTTGCCGTTGCCGTGTGGTGCCCTGTGTGGTGCGTTGTGTGGTGCGTTGTGGTGCGTCGCATTCAGAAGCAAATAAGTCACGTGAATAAGATTTCTCGCATAATAAATTATCGAAGCTGGCCACTGTCCAGCAGCAGCGGCAGCAGCAGCAACAACAACAACAACCAGACAGAGGCAGCTTAAGAATGCGCTTCTGTGCAACGCCACGAAACTGAAACTTTCAACAACAAATGCCCCCAAAACGGGGCAGAGACTGAGGCAGATCAGACCAGACCAGATCGCAGCACCGAACATTATTGTGACCCGTAAATGATACAAAAATTGTGTGTCATTAATAAGCGGCACAGCGTGGCATCCACAGCACGTTGCACGTTGCCCGTTGCACGTTACAAGTTGCAGACTGCCCGGTGCCCAGCTTGTCGACCGGTTGCAGCTTGTCGTCTACCCGAAAATACTCCAGAGTCCAGAGACCACAAGTCCAAATCTAGCCGGGCACAGGGCGCGCCCAGGGTGGTCGATGTTCTTCTCCGTCTCCGTTTCCATCTCCCTCTCCACCTCCATCTTCTGCTTCAACTTGTTTCATTTTTTTTTTTTTGGGTGATTTGTTTTTGATTTTTGGGGACGCTTTTCCAATCGCGCTTTTTATCGTTTGATTGATTTGCCGAGTAAATAAAATGCTACACTTTGTTTTTTCCCGTGCTGTCCAATGTCAAATGATTTGTCTAATGATTTGCCTAATATCGAATGCTGCATCGCAGCGTGGGGATTACAAAGGGCTCACAGCAGTCGACTTGGAACTTTCCCAAGCATTCAGCTCTGTGCCCCTCTCCAACTCCAACTCCACCTCCACCTGCCTCCCAGAACTCATCCCACAAATGTCTGGCAATGTTGCTCAACAGCGCAGAGAATGTAACCACTTGAGCAAGGACTCCTTGTATCCTGTAAGCTCTTGTCACCAATCGAGCTATTGATCGAAAATCGACAACATTTTTTAACTTAAGCAAAAGACGCGACGTTCAATTGGAAAAATTATATTATTTTGAAAATTAACTAGTTATATTATTTTATTATTGTAAAACATTTTAAAGTAAATGTAAATTCACTAATTTTTATGTTTATAAGAAAACTTTTGAGCTCCATTATCAAATTTTTACAAACATTTTTACACTAAACAAACAAAATATTAATAATGTAATGATATATGCAAACAGCAATAATAGTTAAGGTTTTGATCAAAATTAAAAATAAATAATTTTATATAGAATTAACTAATATAACTAACTAATATATCAAAAAGACTTGAATAAATTATTAAACAAAAGTTTCCATTAATTTAAATAATTTGCCAATTGGCAATGCATGAATCGACTTGTGAATACACTCGTATCTATTCGTATCCAATATCTAAACACGATCTATTACAATTACAGGTAATTTTCTTTTTAATAAAATATTTTTTTTATTTTTTTTTCATATTGCTGTAGGGATAAGAAAATTACCAAAATGTTTTCAAAAATATTTTTGCTAGTATTTTTTATAATTTTTTGAAAAGCCCAAAAATTACGATTTTAACCCCTTTTTCCTACTTTTCACACAAAAAGTGGCTGTTTTGCAGTTTTCAAAAAATTATTAAAAATACTAGCAAACATATTTTTTTAAAATTGCAGTCACTCTTAGAACTGTTTGAACAATTTATCTGCATCAAAATATTTGTTGGAAAAATTGGGGAAAAAAGTTGAAAAATTTACTTTTTTTTTAAATTCAAAGTTTTCGTTGGGTACTTAATGGGTTAAAGAAATTTTTGCATCATTAGAATGATTGATCATTAGATTTGATTGAATAAAAGATGAATATAAGAAACCCGCATCAAAACATCTTAATTATACGCAAATTTGACAAATTTATGCTGTATGAAGACATATGTGGCACACTGTAAGTAATTGTTTAAACAAATTATGAAACTTACTGTTTTAAAGTTACTTTTGTAAATGGTTCTTGAAACCACTTAAAAATGAAATATAAAAAACGAATAAAATTAAAAAGGCCGAATTTTGAAATAAATTATATTTATATCTATTCTTTTGCAGAATAATTCAAAAATAAAATAGTAATCTAGACGTAATTTATGTTTTCCAGGGACTTGTCGAAAGAGAGAAATACGCTTTAGACTTGACTTGAATTTAAGGCTAAGAAATTGTGATCCAGTCCAGAGTCAACAGGTGGATAAAGGAGGAAAGCTATAAATAGATCTGTTACCACAACAGATAATAAGTGATATACTTATTATCAACTATGTATTATCACACACTTGTCGAGGATTGTCAAATGGAGTACAAAGGAATGACATCTAAACTGTGCGAGAGGAAACAGGAACTCAGTTTTGACAATTCGATTGCAATTTGAGCTCGGACCACCTCCAAAGTAGTCCGAATATCCGGTCAGCTCGGACAGGAGGAAGTGCAGGAAGAGGCGGAAAAGGAGGCAGGAGGATGAGTTGGTTGTGCTGCAAGTGTCATCGACATTGTTGTGCATCGCATCAATGGAATCGAACTGCAGAAAACCGCACAGTGGCCAGGGAATCGTTGATTTGATTTGGTTTCAACTCCGACTTCGACTCCGACTTCGACTCCGACTCCGAGTCGCATTCAACGCAGTGAACGATTTCCTGTTGCATTGTTGTGTGTTGTGTGTTGTGTGTGTCCCATAATTGGTTGGTAATTGTTAATTTATGATGCGACCAAATGATGCTGCACCTGAGCGAGCGAGTGACCCTCGGTGTGAGTGACCTTTGACATCGCGGAGCTGTTGGGCAACTGTTGAGCCCCGTTTCGAGCATTTCGAGCAGTTTGAAGACCAGTTGCAGTCGCGCAATTGTTCAACTTGACAGCGGCCCATAAATTATATCACATAATGAATTGGTTGTCTGCCCCCCCCCCCCCGATACCCGATACCCGATACCCGATCCCCTCGACCCCTCCTTTCCCCGCTCCCCCGCTCCCCGCTCGGAATATGTTGACCGTTGTTATCTGAGAAATGTGGAAATTAGAAAAATGAATTAGTGATGCAGACGGAGGAGAGGAGGAGTAGAGGAGGAGACGACAAACTTTCGCTGTTTCTCTATGATTTCTTTGAACATTTCTCTCTCTCTCTCTCTCACTCACTATATTCTCCTTTCTATTTTTGTTGTTTCCTTCATAAAAAACATTTTCATAAAATGCATTTTTCCATATGCCTACGATTCATTAATGCAGAGCAACTTCGTGATGATAATGATGATCGGTTGAAGGCATCATGATCATGATGATGATCATCATGGGGTGCCAGCCCCCACTCCCCTCCCCTCCCCCCCGTCTTCGATTTGGATAGTCAGAGTCGGTAGCCAGTTCGATGTGTGTTTAATATCCGTTTTATTGCCTTTGAATTAGTGCCCTTTGTCAGCATTTAGGGATCTTAATTTATATATGAGCAGCAATGAGCGTGACTCCATAACGAGCACGGCTTCCTGGGCATGCCCCTGCCCCCCTTCCCCTGCCCCTGCCCCTCGATTAAACAGTGGCCTGGCCACCGTTTCGACCTCTGGCAGATGCAAAAGGTCAACACATGCACAACACAACACAACACAACACACACACACACACACACACACGCACGCACACTAATCCCAAATGATGGCCGCCCTGCCAGACTGACTGTCGTCGTCCAAGTCGCCGTTCGCGTCCACGTCCTTAGCCAAAACAATTATAGTTGCTCATAAAAAAACGAGAGAAAGAGAGAGAAAAAAATACAGAATGAAAGAATGAAAGAATGGAATAGCTGGCGGGGGGTAGCGGCGTGCGCAGAGAGGAAGTTGCTCAGGCATAAAAAATAGTTGCGATGTCGATGTCGATGTCGATGTCCCATTCCCAATTTTGATGCCGCATTCCAAATCTCGATTCGTCGCGGGCGGCGCAGAACGTGCAAAAAACAACAACATTGTGTGAGGGCCCAACTGATATCCCGATACAGGCCAGAGTCTCAGTCTGAGTCTGAGTCAACTGTTGGCCTTAAACCAACGCATAGAAATTGAGTTCCGGGTCGACATGCGTGCCATGTTTAGCCAGCAATTGGCCAGGACATCCAGCCTCGATGCTCGAACGGCTCTTTTCTTATTTTCTTCTTTTTTGTTGTGTGCGGAAATGAGGAATGTGTTTTCTCCTTCCATTATCTTTATTTTTTTATTATATATTTTTTTTTTGGTCAGGAAGTCGAAATTGAAAGCTGCCTGCAATTTATGAGCACAGTGTGACCATTTATTGAAACTCCAATTAATTAAAAGTCGGCAATAAATCAAACATTTTAATTTTAAATATAAAATAGACGTATCTTGTGATCTAGTTAATATTATCCTCAATTCTTTTTTCAATTTAATAGCTAAAAGCTGCTTTAAAAGATAAAATTTTACAAGTTTAAGACCCGTTTTTTCAATGTCTATAAATATAAGGTGTTTGATAACTATTGAAAATATATTTTGACGTAAAATGTATAGAAATTACTGTCAAATTTTAAATTATATCTTAGATACAGTTTATATGTACGAGTACATTGAATAAACGGCCCTAAGTTGAAATTCTAATTATCAAAAGTTACAAAAGTCTTTTGTATATAGTGATCAGTTAATTTATTCATTATTTTTGCATTTTTATTTTTTTAACGTTTGCCTAGATTTTTTTAATACCTCTGGAAAAGTTTATAAGGAAACATTGTAAATATTTTTAACAAGATTTTGATTAAGTTGCTGTTAAACTTTCTCGTGAATAATCATTTATTGATCAATTTTTAATCATTTTCCAGGTTTTGTATGATCCAAAATGCGTTCTATACAAATTAATAAAAGGTGATTAAGATGCACACAGACCTTACATATATTTCGTTTTAATTTAATTAAACAAGCAAATATAAATATTTTTATTTTTTGTTATTATAATATTAGTTAACTTTTGATTTTTAAATTAAATGAAAATATCAAAATAATTTTTTTAAATGAAAATCAGCAAATAATTTAAAATTATGTGTAATAATGTTTTCAAATAGTTTTCGATAACATATCTAACTTACGATTTGTCGACGGCATATCGATAATGCTTAGTTATCAATTTACAGACTAAAAAACTCACCCAGGATAACATTTAATAAACAAAAGTTAAGATCGGCAAATACCAAACACGAAGTCCAGAAGACTACATATTTTGATTTAAATTTTATGGATAACATATCAATCTATTAATCTATAAATTTTTTATCCAATATATGTAAATGCATATAAAAACTTGGTTTAAAAATATTGAATATTTTTGGAATGTCTCCTAGGCACAATTAATCGATAAGTGTTAACTTAAGATGCAATTGCGATGCGTATAATCATCAGCATTAATCTAGGCAATTGATTTCTTGGCTTTGAACAGAGCATTATCTTAATTTTGTACATGTTCCTGGCAATTTGCAATTACGAAGGGAGTCGATGAATACGATCCTTGGCAGCAACTCGACGTTTCCAGCTCGTCGCTTTCAATTTGTATCAAATATCAGCGATTCGAAATGTGAATGAATGAAAGGAATAACAATATACTCGAATATTTGGAATACATACTCGTATATGTATTACTTTGTTGTGTATTTACATTGAACAAGAAGATGGGATGTGAAGAGCATCATTCAAATCCGACCCAATTGTCGGTAGCTATTCTTATTGTTGTATTGTTGATAGACAGAGATGGAGAGAAAGGGAGAGAGAGAGAGAGGGAGAGGGAGATTGGCGAGGTTCGCTAAATTGCACTCGGGACGCCCGAGGAGTTGTTGCCGGCAGAAGTCAGAAGTCGATCAAGTGTGGCGGCGGCATCCAAAGCACATCTCGAATATATGAAGGATGCAATGGATGAATGGATGCATGGATGCATGGATGGATGGATGGCATTCTCCTCATGCCCACTGATGTTTGTTTGAGGGCTTAAGAAGCAACAACTATCAAGGCGGAACAGAATCAGAATGTTGAAGACGCTGTCTGTAGTTTTATTTTTTATTTTCACTTGGATTTAAGATCTGTTCTTCATCTCACTCTCTCTCTCTCTCTCTCTCTCTCTCTCTCTCTCTCTCTCTGCCTCTCTTTTGCGCTCTTTTATTTTTGGTTGTGCGCATTTTTATGTACATTTTCAATTGTTTTTGAGAACATTCAAGTGGAAGTCCTTTGAGTGATTTGCCTTTGGCAATGCGCCCACAACACTGCAGCTGCTGTCTCGCTCGCACAGTCCGCCCACCTCTCTCTCTCTCTCTCTGTCCCGCAATTCATTTTGTTTGTTGCGTTTGCCATGCAAAATTTGTTTGCAGTTGCCTGTCATTGTTCGCCTTTTGTTCATTGTCAAACGCTTCGTCCTGCGACTCGTCCTTCAACTCAACTTCAAACTAAACTCAACTCAACTCAGACTCGAACTGAATGTGCTTCGATTTTCAGTTCGGTCTCTGCCTTTGTTGTGTTTCTCTTCTGTTTTTTTTTGCTTTGTTTCATATTTGTCTTTCTTTCAATTGCTGCAATTTGCATGCGGTAGTTTTCCTCACATTTTTCCCATTTTCGCAGCAACTATTGAGGCCTTTATGCCAAACATTTTCCATTGTCCGACAATCATCAAGCAAATTGTCTGGCCACTGTTTGTATTTGTGTTTTTCCCTTGATCCCTTGATAATGAACTCCCCACCAAGTCCCAACAATATGTATTCCCTACTGCATTCCCTACCTATTCCATTCAAGCTCTTACATGAACCTAACCGGAAAACATTGAGTTGAACTCATAGGTTTTTATTATTATTTACTTGTAACGATGTTTTATTGAGTTTTGAACATAGCATTTTAGCTCCAAGGAAATCAAAATCTTTTTCTCTCAATTCTCCCCTTTCGATGTATTCAATTTGAATTTAAATTTTACTTCTTAAATCTCGAATTTTAATTAAAAAAAAAACTTTTATTAAACAAAAAATATGCATTTCACAAATTTGAAAATTCGTTAAAATTCGGAGCATATTGGAAAATTCAACAAACCAAATTTTCAAAAAAAATAAAATTATTTTAATTCGTTTTTAAAGACAAACTTGTCACATTTAATGAAACTTTTATAGGTATTATTTTATGTTACCGGACTAGCATTCAAAACAAACAACAGGAAAATAATACCAAAATTTTGAAATATTTTAAATTTTAGATAATTCTGAAAAAAGTTCTTCATGTCTTAGTAAAATTTAATTATTGCATAAAATTGGTTTAAAAATAAGAAAAACATAGATGAGATACAAATGTTAATAAACGCATGTTAATACGAATTACCAAAAATTAAAAAGCTGCTATTATTATTTTTGAATATTAATAAAAGGCATGAGATAAAATCAGTATTCAATATACAAATTTAGAGTGTACAGCACCTTTAAACGTTTTTAAAATATATAGAATAAAATGTAACAAGAAAATAAATATAATATTAGCATTCTATACAATTCGAATTCTATTTGAACATAAAAATAATATTTATAAGCATCCTATACAATTCGAACTCTATACATCAAATTGTCATTAGATGCTCGGAAATAAGTTAATATACATTTTCGGACTACAAAAACGAAGTACAAATTGGAAATTCAAACGGGGAAAAGCGACAGCAATTATAATTAATATTGTGAAATTTCAACCTGAGCGCCTTAAAGTAGGCAATGAAATATAAAACGTAATTGCCTTTGTTGTGTATGTGTGTGTAAGTGTGTGTGTGTGTGCGCAACAACAGCAAAAAAAAAACACCAAAGTTGTGCAGAATCAATCAACTTGATTAATTACAAGTAATTAAAGTTTAATTAACACACAAGTGCATTTGTATTGTTTTTATTGTTGTTGGCTCTTTCAAGGTTGCGCATGTGTGTGTGTGTGTGTGAGAGATAGAGAGAGAGAGTGTATATGTATTGAAAATAAATGCAAATATTTGTTTGCCATTTAACTTGTCGATGCGGTTGTGTTTTTCATTTAATGCCCACAAAAGCAGCAACTACAACAACAACAACAGCAGCAACAACAACAACAATGGCGACGAGGACGTTGTGAACAACAAAAGTCACAAATAGAAGAGGCAACAACAACAACAGCAACAACAACTTGCAAATGTAGTGCATTTGTCGATACTGTTATTGCAGTTGTAGTTGTTGTTTTAATTGTTGTTGTTGTTGTTGTTGCAATTTTGTTTGTCTGTTTAATTAAAGCAATATGTGGCCTCGAGGAATGTTGGGTTAATTGACTCATCACTTATACGACAAACGAAGCACAAACAAATAAGCAAACAAACCAGCACGCATACACACATACACACACACACACACACACACACACACACACTTACGTACATACAAAATGGGGGAAACATCAGCGTCGCTGCGAGCGGCGACGCCAACGCACATAACGGTAGGCGTTGCCCAATTGTATTTATCATTTGTGGAGCTTGTGCGCAGCAATGCATTGGCGGCAGCCAATGGCAGCGATGGATGCTATTGGCATACGCCCACACATAAACCTCGACTCGAATGCGTTCCACAAATGCGTAGCGTGTAGGAAAAAAACTGGTAACACTCAAAAAATAGTGGGTAGGTTGACGGCGCAGCCAACTTTGCGTGAGTACAGAGCTGGTTCGCAGCCAGCTTCACGCGAGCTCAGCATTTGCGCGCTAGCCGCGTTGCCAACTATTTCAGTGACCTAACATTGGTGCATGGCGCGCAATTTAGAAAATTCAATTTTGGTAACCATTGTTTAGTTTTGTAAAATGACAACACAATATTAGTTAGAAATAGTAATAAATAAAGATGCTCATTTAAAAACATCTGAATGCTCGTCACATTTCGGGTGTAAGTTTTTACTAATTAAATCAAGCTACAAAAATATAATTAAAGCAACAAAGCTTAAAAAACTAGTCATTTTTAAAAAATGACAAAATGGAATTTATCTGTTTTTGGGAGCTGTAACGCCCCCTTTTGTCAGTTTTGCGAAACAAAAATACGCCACCTATGGCTTTGTTTTAAAAGTAAATTGTGACTTCACAACTGACGTCACCACTTAATCGAAGCTCAAACAAACTAGCGTACGAACGAAACGAACGAACAAGAAAACTGAACTATACGACCTATAATCAGGGACGTGGTTCATTCGTTCAATTTTTTAATAAGTATTATTCCCACTTGTCATTTTTACAAGAGCCACAAGACTAGCATTGGCTCTCAATGTGAAGACAGCAAGTTGTTTTTGCTTACACTTTTAATACTCAATCAGTTTACGTATAAAATCAGTGAATATAAATAAGCTGACTAATCGAGTTCAAATGAAGACAATTTAAAATTAAGCGCCAATGCTCAAAATGTTCTGTTAATAACATATCTGTAAATAATGACAGTTAGCAGATAATGTAAATAATGGCGGATCATGTTAGCAGCAGTGATAAAAACATTTTCTGTAAAAAAAGACAGAACCCGATTTTTCACTACTAATACAGTTCCTATAATCTGGGTGCTGTAGCCAGCTATCGCAAAATTTTTGTTTGTGAACTTCTTTGGGCATTTTCTCACAATTATGAACAACCGCGCTTTGCTCAACATTCGATTACAAAGAATATCGAAATCAACATACAAAAAGGGATGCCACAC